>JAQZBX010004873.1:0-58433 GCA_029593785.1 Cabassous unicinctus
AAACTCTAGAGGAGAGAGAAGCTAATCAACTGAATAAACCCAGCAAGAGAAAATGATGACTAGAGGGCAAAAAAATTACAAACCACACTGAGAAACAAGAATACATGGACCACTCCAATGAACAAACTAAAATCCAGGAATATATGCACTACATCAAACAACTAATCAAAGATTCCCAAACAAATATCATGAGCCATCTTAATGAACTGAAGTAAGAGATTAAGGATATGAAGAAGACACTGAGAGAACATACTGAAAAAATTGTACACATACACAAAAAGATAACGGTTATGATGTTGATCAATGACACAACCCAAGAAATAAAAAAGACGCTGGAGTCACATAAGAGCATATTTGAATAGGCAGAAGAAGGAATTAGTAATGTGGAAGACAATACAGCTGAAATCAAACAGATAGTCGAACAGATTGACTAAAAAAAGAAGAAATGCAGCAGGGACTAAGGGATTTAACTGACTACACAAAATGCACAAACATATGCATCATGGCCATCCCAGAGGGAGAGGAGAAGGGAAAGGGATCAGAAGGAGTGTTGAAGGAAATAATGGCTGAAAACTTACAAACCCTATTGAAAGAGATGGATGTACAAATCCAGGATGCGAAAGAAACTCCAAACAATATAAATCCCAACAGGCTAACTCCAAGATATATACTTGTCAAAATGTCCAATGCTCAAGACAAAGAAAATACTCATGGCAACAAGAGAATAGAAAACCATCACATACAAGGGAAGCACAATAAGATTAAGTGCTGATTTCTCATCTGAAACCATGGAGGAAAGAAGACCATGGTATGACATAGTCAAAATACTAAAAGAAAAAAATTTCCAACCACGAATTCTCTATCCAGCAAAACTGCCATTCAAAAATGATGCAGAGATCAAAAATTCACAGATAAACATAAATTAAGAGAGTATGTCAATAAGAAACCAGCACTTCAAGAAATACTGAAGGAAATTCTACATGTTGAAAGGAAAAATCAAGGGAGAGAGAGTTGGAGGAGGGTTTAAAAACATTTAAAAAAGAAAAAAAAACAGAAACAAAACAACATATGACATACATTAATCCAGAGAAAGTATGGCTGAAATAAGAAATTCATTGCGAGTAATAACATTGAAGGTTAATGGATTAAATTCATCACTAAGGAGACACAGATTGCCAGAATGGATAAAGAAACATGATCCATCTATATGCTGTCTACATGAAACCCACCTTTGACCCAGGGATTCAAGAGGCTGAAAAAAATGCAGGAAAACAATTTTACAAGCTAACAATAGCCATAAAAGGGCAGGAGTAGCTACACTAATATCAGACAAAATAGACTTTAAATGCAAAACTAATGTAAGAGCCAAAGAGGGACACTATATATTAGCAAAATGGGTAATCTCTCAAGAAGAAAGAACAATCATAAACATTTACGCACCTAATCGGGGTGCCTCAAAATATGTGAGGCCAACTCTGGAAAAGCTAAGTGGAGAAAAAATGTCTCTACAATTATAACAGGGGATTTTAATACACCATTATCATCATTAGACAGAATATCAAGACAGTGAATCAATAATGAATCAAAGAATCTCAACAATATCTTGGAGGACGTGGACTTAATAGACATATACAGAACATTACACCCAAATACAGTAGGATTTACATTCTTCTCAAGTACACATGGATCTTACTCCAAGATAGACTACATGCTAGGCCAAAGAACAACACTCAGTGAATTCAGAAAGATTGAGATTATACAAAGTAGTTTCTCTGATCACAATGGAATGAAATTGGAATTCACTAAGGGCCAGAGAAACAGGTTAGGCACAAGGATATGGAAGCTAAAAAACACACACTTAGACAAACAGTGGGTTCAGGAGGAAATCTCAAAAGAAATCAGTAACTACCTGGAAACTAACAAAAATGACAACACAACATATCAAAACCTATGGGATACAGCAAAAGCAGTCCTGGGAGGGAAGTTCATATCCATAAATACATATATTAAAAATGAAGAAAGAGGTAAAATTGAAGACCTAAATGCACACTTGGAGGAATTAGAAAAACAACAAAAAATACCTAAATGTAGTAGAAAGAATGAAATTACAAAGATCAGAGCAGAACTAAATGAAATTGAGAATAAGAAAGGAATAGAAAAAATAACCAAAACTAAAAGCTTGTTCTTCGAGAATATCAATAAAATTGACAAAACATTAGCCAGACTAACAAAGAAATGAGAGAACAGACGCAAATATGAAAATAAGGAATGAGCAAGGGGATATCACTACTGACCCCACAGAAATAAAGAGTATCATAAGAGGATACTTTGAAAAATTATATGCCAACAAGAATGATAACTTAGAGTAAATAGACAAGTTTCTAGAAAGGCACAAACAGCCTACATTGATGAAAGAAGAAATTGATAAACTCAACAGTCCAATTACAGGTAAAGAGTTAGACTCGGTCATCAAAAACCTCCCAACAAAGAAGAGCCCAGGAGCAGATGGTTTCACAGCTGAGTTCTACCAAACATTTCGGAAAGAGCTAACACCAATTCTACTTCAGCTCTTTCAAAAAATAGAAGTAGAAGGAATATTGCCTTACTCATTCTATAATGTCAACATTTCCCTCATAGCAAAACCAAACAAAGATACCACTAGAAAGGAAAATTACTGACTAATTTCTCCAGTGAACCTAGATGCTAAAATCCTCAACAAAATACTTGCTAATCGCATTCAACAACATATCAAAAGGATTATACACCATGACCAAGTGAGTTTCATCCCGGGTATGCAAGGATGTTTCAATATAAGGAAATCAATCAATGTAATACACCACATAAACAAAGTGTATGAAAAAAATCACATGATCATCTCTATAGATGTAGAAAAAGCATTTGACAAAATACAGCAGTCTTTCCTGATATAAACACTGCAAAAGATAGGTATAGAAGGAAACTTTCTGAATATGATAAAGGGTATATATGAAAAACCCATAGCTAACATCATATTCAATGGTGAAATCCTAAAAGCCTTCACTCTGAGATCGGGAACAAGACAAGGATAACCACTATCACCACTCCTAATTAACATTGCCCTAGAAGTACTTGCTCGAGCACTGAGGCAACAAAAGGATATAAAAGGCAACCAGATTGGAAAAGAAAAAGCAAAAATTTCAATTTTTGCAGACGACATGATCCTATATATAGAAAGCCCAGAGAAATCTACAACAAAGCTTCTAGACCTTATAAAGGAGTTCAGTAATGTTGCAACCTATTATATCAATGCTCAAAAATCAGTAGCATTTCTGTACACCAATAATGAGCAATCGGAGGAAGAAATCAAGAAAAAAATGCCATTTACAATCAATAGTAATTAAAAGAATCAAATACCTAGGAATAAATTTTACTAAAGATGTAAAGGACTTATATACAGAAAACTACACAACTCTGTTAAAGGAAATCAAAGAATATTAAATGAATGGAAAAATATTCCTTGTTCATGGATAAAAAGAATAAACATCATCAAGATATCTATCCTACCCAAACTAATCTACAGATTTAATGCAATCCCAATAAAAATCAACACTATATTTTTTAAGGAACTGGAAAAACAAACCACAAAATATATTTGGAAAGGTAAGAGGCCCCGAATAGCCAAAGACATATTGAAAAAGAAAAATAAAGTTGGAGGTATCAGATTACCGGACTTTAAAACATATTGCAAAGCTACAGTGATCAAAACTGCATGGTATTGGCACAAGGATAGACCTGCTGACCAATGGAATCGAATTGAGAGTTCTGATATAGATCCTCGCATATATAGTCATCTGATAGTCAACAAGGCTACGAAGCCAACTCTGTTGGGAGAGAATGGCCTCTTTAAAAAGCGGTGCTTGAAGAACTGTATAACCATTTCCAAAAGAATGAGAGAAGAATACCATCTCACACCTTATACAAAAATCAACATAAAATGGATCAAAGATCTAAATATAAGAGCCAAAACCATAAAGACCTTGGAAGATAATGTAGGAAAGCATTTACAGGACCTTTTAATAGGAAATGGTTTGATGAACTTCACAGCCAAATCATGAGCAGCAAGCAAAAAATAGATAAATGTGATCTCCTCAAAATTAAAAACTTCTGCACCTCATAGGAAGTTATTAAGAAAATAAAAAGAAGCCTACCCAATGGGAGTAAATATTTGGTAACCATATATCTGATAAGAGCCTAATATCCTGCATATATAAAGAAATCGCAATCCTTGAAAATAAAAAGACAAACAATCCATTTAAAAAATGGACATGTGACATGAAAAGACACTTCTCCAAGGAAGAAATACAAATGGCTCAAAAGCACATGAAAAAATGCTCGACTTCGCTTGCTGTCAGGGAAATGCAAATTAAAACTACAATGAGATACTCTCTGAAACCCATCAGAATGACAGCTATTAAAAAAAAACAGATTCTAAATGTTGGAGAGGATGTGAAGCAAAAGGAACTCTCATCTACTGTTGGTGTAATTGTGGAAGGGTCCAGCCACTGTGGAGGACAGTTTGGCAGTTCCTCTGAAAACTAACAATGGACCTTCCATATGATCCAGCAATTCCACTGCTGGGCATATACCCAGAAGAACTGAAAGCAAAGACACGAAAAGATATATGCACACCAATGTTCATAGCAGCATTGTTCACCATTGCCAAAAGTGGGAATCAGCCCCGGTGCCCATCAACAGATGAGTGGATAAGCAAAATGTGGCACATACATAAAATGGAATATTACTCAGCTGTAAGAAGGAATAAAGTGCTAATACACGGAATAACGTGGATGAATCTTGAAGAACTTATCTTGAGTGAAGCATGCCAGGCATTGAAGGATCAACAGTATATGACCTCACTGATTTGAACTGAGGAAAGAGAGCATTCTCTGAGAACCATTGTCTGAAAGAGAGGTTAAAAAGGGAGAGAAAAAGAAGAGTAGTCAGTGAGCCATCACACATATGGACTAAATCTATGGTAAAGGGATAGAGTATAATTGCATATTGAAGGATAGGACAGATGAGTATTGATATTACAGGGTTTGGTGGTGCAGGGTGGACAGATGGGTAGATTAGAAAGGGCAGGTTACTATGAATCTTGTCATTCCATGAGTCAAGACTGCAGAGTGTCTAATGCAAGAGGGGGACGGGGTGGAAGGAACCGTTAAGATCCAATGGGATATTTAGTGGTCATGGGAAATGTTTCTCATTGCCTTACAATAATGGACACAGGACATGGTAAGTAGCATCAAAAATTATTATACTGTAAGTCTAAATTGAAAACTAAATTGTAAATCTTCAACAATGCTTAGTTGCTATACTTTGCTATCTGTATAAATGTTATAACAATGCTAACATCCATTAAAAAAAGATTTTCATATGGGGTGCAGAAGGGGTGGGAGGTTGAGTATGTGGGAGTCTTTAGTATTCCGTGTGTGACTCTGCTGTGACCTAAAACTTCTTTGAAAATTAAATGAAAATTTGGGAGTCACTGGGGAATGGGAGGGCAAGGTGTCATGGTACACTGGATATCTGATAATTCAGTGATAAAAGGAAAAAAAATAATTTTAAAAAAGATTTGTTTTAAAATTTTTCCTATTTTTTTGAATGTCTCAATCCACTAATTATATTTTATTTTTAGTTTAGTTCCTTTTTTTCTTCTGAGCTTCCTTGTACTAATCTCTTGCATTTAAGCTTATCATTATTTCTTTTTCCTATTAATTTTATTTCATTATTATATGGGCTTCATGTTCAGGGAAGGTTTGGATCATAGAAGGGTTACAATGGGGGCAGTAAATGTTCATTGGTGGGGGATGTCTGTGATGTGGGATTCATGGGAGTAAGTTCATCTGAATATACATGAAAGATATATAGAATTGTTCAAATGATCAAGGGATTGGGCATGGCCACAGAGGGCAGATAATCCCTCAATAAATGAGGGAATCTGAATTCCCAGCCTGGAGAACTCTGCCTCTTTCTCCAAGGGAGCAGCAGCAGCCCCTGAGTGCAGAAGTCATGTCTGGCAAAAGAGGATGGCCTACAGATGTGTTCCTCTTATTGAGGACTAGTCTTATGAGTCTTTGCTCATGTAATTGAAATTTAACCTACTGTTATGGGGTGCCTAAGTGTTGCCATCCGAGAGCCTCCTTGTTGCTCAAATTTGGCCACTCTCTAAACCAAACTCAGCATATGAATTCATCACCTTCCCCCCAACATGGGACATGGCTCCTGGGGACCAGCCTCCCTAGGAATGAGGCATTAATACCAAGTGCCAACTGGCAACATGATCAGAAAAAAACTTGAATATAAGGAGGAAAGAATAAAGAGAAAAGAGGTTATGTGGTTAAGAGCTTCGAAGAGAGTCAGGAGGTCATTCCAGAGGTAATGCTTACGCACACCTCAGTAGGATCTCATAGAACACCAAAGTGGATATTACCCCACAAAGAAGGCCTCCTGATGGCTCTGGAAACCCACAGGTCCTATATAAGTTGGGATAGCCCCAGAGATTGATGCCTTATTATTGGGCTCCACTTTGGAATCTGTGCTCCTGAGAGTGACAGAGTCAGACTCAAATAAGTCCTCCCTGCACATGGTCCATCAGTCCCTTCTATTTAAACCTATATGTGATGCTTGAGTTTTTAGGTGTACTTCCAGAGACGGGAGTCTATGGCCTACCTATGTGCCAGCTGTGCCTGCAATGTCGGTGCAGCTGCAATGCCTACTCTATTGCTCAATAGACTTATCCAAATCACCTGGTGAGGAGACGACTATGGGCAACAGCCATCCCAGGGAATGGAGAGGGCCTGCAGCTGCAGGCAGGATAACAGAGTCCACCATATCCATGGAATATAAACCTTCTCTCACTTGGAGGAGGAGTGGTCATCATCATGCCAAATCCCCCAGGATTGGGGGAAGAGCTATAGACTAGAATGGACCTGGGGGTGTTCTGTCATATATTGTGATTCAAGCAATGGAAGAAATTTTAACAGTGAGGTGTAGAGAGTGGCCACTGGACATTTTCGGTCCAGGGAGGGGAGAGGCAGTTGAAATGCAGGAGCTTTTTGGTACTTGGGGGTTGTCATGAGTGGCATTGTGGTGACAGATGTAGGCCATTTTACATCAGCATATACCACGCAGAACTGTGTGGGAAAGAGGGCATTCTAAGATGTGAAATGCGGTCTATGCCTGGTGGCAAAGCCCCAAGTTGTGTATATTCATTGCAGGTGATGTACCACACTGAAGAAAGATGTTGGTGTGGCATGATGTGGGAGGTGTGGGAGGAGGGGAACATAGGAATCCCTGTCATTTCTGAGTAATAATTAGGTAATCTAAGCACGTTTAAAAAATATATATATATAAAAACTTATATGTAAGAAAATGCACATATATGCATAAGAATTTATGTATCATTTTACAAATATTGGTATGTACTGTGAAAAATCTTGATTTTCATGAACAAGAAAAAAATTTAAAAAATAAAATAAAATAAAATAAATCTTGAAAATGAATTGATAATAATTAAAACATATGTTGGTGTTTGTAAAAAAAAACAAATAAGAATGACTGAAAGGATATTATATAAAAAATATAATAAAATTTTTTTCAAAAAAAAAACAACACATTTAGCCAAAGATAGGGAATAGATGTATTTTCAAGTTGATTGTTATAGAAAACATATGTGTAACATTTTAAGAAACAAGAATCTTACTTAGATTTCCAAAGTGAGGAAGCAGTACCTTTGGCATAGTAAAAGCAGTGTTTTCCCAAGCATTGTAAGTGAAAACAAGTGCATAGCTGCCAATGTAATGAGTATATTGCTCAGTTTTGAAAACTGAAGAAAACAGTGTTTTGGCATAGTATTAGGTAAAAGCAGTGTTTTTACATAGATAATGAGTGAAAGCAAGCACATAGCTGCCAAACAAACAAGGATCTTACTTAACTTTGGAAGTTGAATTAACCGCCTCATTCACAGCCTGTTATGGGAAAACTGGGTTTTGAAGATGAATTTAAGTGAAAACACAGGCATAGCAGCAAATAAAAGACAAATCTTATTTAGCTTTGTAAAGTGAAGAAACCACTGCATTGGATTACACTTAGGCAAAATCTGTGTGTTGACATGGGAGTGAAAGTAAGACCATAGTAGCCAAACAAACAAGAATCCAACATACCTTACAAACTTGAAGTAACTACTGCATTCAAAGAGAGATAGGTGAAACCACTGTCTTGAAGTTAACTGTAAATGAACACACATGCAAATAAGCCAATGAAACAAGTTTCTTTTTTGGTTTTCAAGAGCAAAGAATTCAATGCATTCAGCCAACGTTAGTGAAAAGCAGTGTTTTCAAGGTGATCGTAATTGAAAACACATGTATAGCATTGTAAGAAATAAGAATCTTACTTAGATTTCCAAAGTGAGAACCGGCAGCTTTGCCATAGTAAAAGCAATGTTTTGCCACTCATTGTAAGTGAAGAAAAGTGCATAGCTGCCAAAGTAAGGAGTATATTGCTTAGTTTTGAAAAATGAAGAAACCAGTGTTTTGGCACAGTATTAGGTAAAAGCAGTGTTTTTACAGTGATAATGAGTGAAAGCAAGCACATAGCAGCCAAACAAACAAGTATCTTACTTAACTTTCAAAGTTGAATTAACTGCTGCATTCACAGCCTGTTATGGGAAACCAGTGTTGTGAAGATGAATTTAAGTGAAAAAACAGGCATAGCACAAAATAAAATACAAACCTTATTTTGTTTTTTAAAGGGAAGGAAACACTTCATTGGGTTAGACTGAGGCAAAAGCTCTGTGTTGATATGTGAGGGAAAGCAAGGGCATAGCAGCCAAGCAAACAAGAATCTTACTTTTCCTTCAAACTTGAAGTAACTACTGCATTCACAGAGAGTTACATTAAATCAGTGTCTTGAAGTTGTTTTTAAATGAATACACATGCAAATCAGTGAATGAAACAAGTTTCTTTTTTGATTTTTTAAAGCACAAATTCAATGCATTAAGCCAATGTTAAGGAAAAGCCGTGGTTTCAAGTTGATTGTACATGAAAACACATGTACAGCATTGTAAGAAACAAGAATCTTACTTGATTTCCCAAGGAAATAACCAGGAGCTTTGGCATAGTCAAAGAAATGTTTTGCCATTCATTGTAAGTGAAAACAAGTGCATAGTTGCCAATGTAATGAGTATATTGCTTAGTTTTGAAAACTGAAGAAACCAGTGTTTTGGCATATTATTAGGTACAGTCAGTGTTTCTACTTTGATAATGAGTAAAAGCAAGAGCACAACAGCCACACAATGAGTATCTTACATAACTTTCAAAGTTGAATTAACTACTGTGTTCACAGCCTGTTACGGAAAACCAGTGTTTGTAGATGAGTTTAAGTGAAAACACAGGCATATCAGAAAATAAAAGATAAATCTTATTTAGTTTTATAAAGTGAAGAAACCACTGCATTGGCTTAGCATTAGATAAAAGCTGTGTGTTATCTTGTCAGTGAAACCAAGCACATAGCAGCCAAACCAACAAGAATCTTACTTGCCTTTCAAACTTGAAATAACTAATGCATTCACAGAGAAATACGTGAAACATGTGTCTAGAAGTTGTTTGTAATTGAATACACATGCTAATCAGCCAATGAAACAAGTTTCTTTTTTTATTTTCTAAAGCAAAGAACTCAATGAATTCAGCCAACGTAAGGGAAAAACAGTGTTTTCAAGTTGATTGTAGTTGAATACACATGTATAGCATTGTAAGAAACAAGAATTTTACTTAGATTATCAAAGTGGTCAATCGGCAGCTTTGGCATAGTAAAAGCAGTGCTTTGCCATTCATTGTAAGTGAAAACAAGTGCATAGCTCACAATGTAATGAGTATATTGCTTAGTTTTGAAAACTGAAGAAACCGGTGTTTTGGCATAGTATTAGGTAAAAGCAATGTTTCTGCATTGATAATGAGTGAAAGCAAGTGTAAAGCAGCCAAACAATCAAGTATCTTACTTAATTTTCAAAGCAGTAGTAACTGCTGCATTCAAAGCCTGTTAGGGGAACCAGTGCTTTTAAGATGAATTTAAGTGAAACTATAGGCATAACAGCTAATAAATAACAAATGTTATTCAGTTTTGTACAGTGAAGTAATCACTGCATTGCCTTAGCCTTAGGTAAAAGCTCTGCTGACATGTGAGTGAAAGCAAGTGCATAGCAGCCAAACAAGTATCTTACTTAACTTTCTAAGTGGAATTAACTGTTGCTTTCACAGCCTGTTATGGGAAACCAGTGTTTTGAAGATGAATTTAATTGAAAACAGAGACATAGCAGCAAATGTTAGAAAAATCTTATTTAGATTTGTAAAGTGAAGAAATCACTGCATTGGCATAGCCTTAGGCAAAAGCTGTGTGTTGACAAGTGAGTGAAAGCAAGGGCATAGAAGCCAAACAAACAAGAATCTCACGTACCTTTCAAACTTGAAGTAACTACTGAATTCACAGAGCGTTCAGTGAAACGACTGTCATGAAATTGATTGTAAATGAATACACATGTAAATTAGCCAATGAACAAGTTTCCTGTTTGGTTTTCTAAAGCAAAGAACTCCATTCATTAAGCCAACGACAGGGAAAAGCAGTGTTTTCATGTTCATTATATTTTAAAGCACATATATAGCATTGTAAGTAACAAGAATCTAACTTAGATATCGAAAGTTAAGAACCATCAGATTTGGTATAATAAAAGCAGTGTTTTGACATTCATTGTAAGTGAAAACAAGTGCATAGCTACCAATGTAATGAGTATATTGCTTAGTTTTGAAAACTGAATAAGCCAGTCTTTTGGCATAGTATTATGTAAAAGAAGTGTTTTTACATTGATAATGAGTGAAAGCAAGTGCATATCAGCCAAACCAAAAAGGATCTTACTTAACTTTCATGTTGAATAAACTGCTGCATTCACAGCCTGTTATGGGAAAGCAGTGTTGTGAAGATGAACTTATGTGAAAACACAGGCATAGCAGCAAATTATAGACAAAACTTATTTAGTTTTGTAAAGTGAAGAAACCACTGCATTGGCTTAGCCTTAGTTAAAAGCTGTGTGTTGACATGCGAGCGAAAGCAAGGGCAGAGCATCCAAAGAAACAAGAATTTTACTTCCCTTTCAACCTTGAAGTTACTACTGCATTCACAGAGACAAAGTTGAAAGCAGTGTCCTGAAGTTGTTTGAAAATGAATACACATGCAAATCAGCCAATGAAACAAGTTTCTTTTTAGATATTCTAAAGCAAAGAACTCAATGCTTTCAGCCAAAGTTAGGGAAAAGCAGTATTTTCAAGTTGATTGTAATTGAAAACACATTTATAGCATTGTAGGAATCAAGAATCTTACTTAGATTTCAAAACTGAGGAATGGGCAGCTTTGGCATTCTAAAAGCAATGTTTTGTCATTCATTGTAAATGAAAATAAGTGCATTGCTGCCAATTTAATGAGTATATTGCTTAGATTGGAAAACTGAAGAAACCTGTGATTTGGCATGGTATTAGGTAAAACAGTGTTTTTATATTGATAATGAGTGAAAGCAAGCACATAGGAACCAATCAAACAAATATTTTGTATGTGTATTAGTAAATTTTTAGTGATAACTAAACAATTTGTCATTTTTTTGCTGCTCTTCCTGTGTTTTCACTTAAATTCATCTTCAAAACCATGGTTTCCCATAACAGGCTGTGAATGCAGCAGTCAATTCAACTTTGAAAGTTAAGTAAGATACTTTTTTGTTTGGATGCTCTGAGCTTGCTTTCAATCATTATAAATGTACAAACACTGATTTTACCTAATACTATTCCAAAAGTGTGCTTTATTCAGTTTTTAAAATTAAGCAATATAGTCATTAATTTGGCAGATCTGAATTGTTTTCAATTACAATGGATGTCAAAACACTCCTTTTACTATGCCAATGCTGCCGGTTACTCACTTTCAAATTCTAAGGATGGTTCTTGTTTCATACATATGTATACATGTGTTTTCAATTACACTCAACTTGAAAACACTGCTTTTCCCTCAAATTGTCAGAATGCGTTGAATTCTCTGCTTAGGAAACCAAAAGAGAAATTTGTTTCAATGACTGATTTGCATGTGTATTCATTTACAAACAAATTCAAGACACTGGTTTGACCTAACTCTCTGTGAATGCAGTAGTTTCTTCAAGTTTGAAAGTTCAGGAAGATTCTTGTTTTTTTGGCTCCTATGCCCTTACTTTCACTCACATGTCAACACACAGCTTTTACCTAGGTCTAAGCCAAAGCAGTGGTTTCTCCTCTTTCAAAGCTAAATAAGATGTGTCTTTTATTTGCTGCTATGCCTGTGTTTTCACTTAAATTCCTCTTCAATACACTGGTTTCCTATAACAAGCTGTGAATGCAGCAGTTATTTCAACTTTGAAATGTAGGTAAGATACTTGTTGGTTTGGATGCTATGGGTTTGCTTTCACTCATTATCAATGTAGAAACACTGCTTTTACCTAAATCATGCCTAAACACTGGTTTCTTCAGTTTTCAAAACTAAGCAATATACTCATTACATTCGCAGCTATGCCCTTGTTTTCACTTACTATGAATGTCAAAACACTGCTTTTACTATGCGAAAACTGTCAGGTCCTCACTTTCGAAATCTAAGTAAGATTCTTGTTTCTTCCAATGCTATACATGTGTTTTCATTTACAGTCAACTTGAAAACACTGTTTTTCCCAAAGTTTGGTGGAGTGCATTAAATTTTTTGCTTCAGAAAACCAAAAAAGAAACTTGTTTCATTGGCTGATTTGCATGTGTATAAATTTACACTCAAATTGAAGACACTGGTATCACCTAACTCTCGGTGAAGGCAGCAATTCCTCAAGATTTAAAGTTAAGTAAGATTCTTGATTGTTTGACTGCTATGACCTTGCTTTCACTCACATGTCAACAGACAGTTTTACCTTATGTTAAGACAAGGCAGTGGTTCCTTCACTTTACAAAACTAAAAAAGTTTTGTCTTTTATTTGCTGCTATGCCTGTGTTTTCACTTAAATTCATCTTCAAAACACTGGTTCCCCTTAACAGGCTGTGAATGCAGCAGTTAATTCAACTTTGAAAGTTAAGTATGATACTTGTTTGTTTGGCAGCTATGCACTTGCTTTTAATAATTATCAATGAAATAACCCTGCTTATACCTAATATTATGCCAAAACACTGGTTTCTTCAGTTTTCAATACTAACAAATATACCCCTTACATTGGTAGCTATGCAATTTTTCACTTACAGTGAATGTCAAACATTGCTTTTAATCTGCCAAAGCTGCCGGGTCCTCACTTTTGAAATCTAAGTAAGATTCTTGTTTCTTACAGTGCTATATATTTGTTTTCAATTACAATCAACTTGAAAACACTGCTTTTCCCAAACGCAGGCTAAATGCATTGTGTTCTTTGCTTTATAAAACCAAAAAGGTGACTTGTTTCAAAGCAGATTTGCATATGTATTAATTTCAAATAACTTCAAGACTCTGGTTTCACTTAACACAATGTGAATGTAGTAGTTACCACAAATTTGAAAGGTAAGTAAGATTCTTTTTTGTTTGGATGCTATGCCCTTGTTTTCACTCACATGTCAACACAGAGCTTTTACCTAAGTCTATACAAATGCAGTGTTTTCTTCACCTTAAAAATTAATAAGTTTGTCTTTTATTTACTGCTTTGCTGTGTTTTCACTTAAATTCCTCTTCAAAACACTGGTTTCCCCTAACAGTCTGTGAATACACATGTATATTCAACTTTGAAAGTTAAATAATAGACTTGTTTTTTTGTCTGCTATGCACTAGCTTTCACTCATTTTCAACGTAAAAACACTGCTTTTACCTAATACTATGCCAAAACACTGGTTCATTCAGATTTAAAAACTAAGCAATATACTCATTACATTGGCAGCTATGCACTTGTTTTCACTTACAGTCTTTTGCAAAACCCTGCTTTTACTATGCTAAATTTGCCGGTTCCTCACTTTGGAAATCTAAGTAAGATTCTTCTTTCTTACAATGCTATACATGTGTTTTCAATTACAATCAACTTGAAAACACTGCTTTTCCTTAATGTTGGCTGAATTCATCGAGTTCTTTGCATTGAAAACCAAGAGAACATTCTTGATAGGCTTATTTGCATGTGTATTCATTTACAAACAACTTCATGAAAGTGGTTTCACCTAACTCTCTGTGAATGCAGTAGTTACATCAAGTTTGAAAGGTAAGTAAGATTCCTGTTTGTTTGGCTGCCATGCCCTTGTTTTCACTCACATGTCAACACACTGTTTTTACATAAGGCTAAGCCAACGCAGTGGTTTCTTCACTTTAAAAAACTAAATGAATTTTGTATTTTATTTGCTGCTATGCCTGTGTTTTCACTTCAATTCATATTCAAAACACTGGTTTCCCCTAACAAGCTGTGAATGCAGCAGTTAATTCAAATTTGAAAGTTCACTAAGAGGCTTGTTTGTTCGGCTGCTATGCCCTTGCTTTCACTCATTATCAATGTAGAAACACTGCTTTTACTTAATACAATGCCAAAACACTGGTTTCTTCAGTCATTAAAACTGAGCAATATACTCATTACTTTGGCAGTTATGCACTTGTTTAAAATTACAATGAATGTCAAAACACTGCTTTTACTATGCCAAAGCTGCCGGTTCCTCACTTTAAAGTCTAATTAATTTTTTTGTTTCTTACTATGCTCTAAATGTGTTTTCAATTACAATCAACTTGAAAACACTGTTTTCCCAAACCTTGGCTGAATGCACTGAGTACTTGACTTTAGAAAACCAAACATTAACTTGTTTCATTGGCTGATTTGCATGTGTATTCAATTACAAAATCTTCAAGACACTGGTTTCACCTAACTTCTGTGAATGCAGTAGTTTCTTCAAGTTTGAAAGTTACGTAATTTCCTGTTTTTTTGGCTGCTATGTCCTTGTTTTCACTCACATGTCAACACACAATATTTAGCAAAGGCTAAGCCAATGCACTGGTTTCTTCACTTTAAAAAATATGTTTTGTCTTTTATTTGCTGCTATGCCTTTGTTTTCACTTAAATTCATCTTCAAAACACTGTTTTCCCATAACCGGGTTTGAATGCAGCAGTTAATTCAATTTTGAAAGTTAAGTAAGACACATGATTTTTTGGCTGCTATGCGCTTACTTTCACTCATTATGAACACAATCATTATCAACACAGCCTGTTACAGAATCAAGAATAAATAATAATCTTATTTTGATTTCCAAATTGAGGTACCGGCAGCTTTGGCACAGTAAAAGCTGTGTTTTGCCATTCATTTTAGTGAAAACAAGTGCATAGTTGCCAATGAAGTGAATATGTTCTTAATTTTTGAAAACTGAAGAAACCAGTATTTTGGCATAGTGTTAGGTAAAAGTAGTATTTTTACGTTGATAATGAGTGAAAGCAAGCACATAGCCACCAAACAAACAACCACCTCACTTAACTTTCAAATTTGAATTAACTGCTGCATTCCCAGCCTGTTTGGGGAAACCAGGATTTTGAAGATGAATTAAAGTGAAAACACAGGCATAGAAGAAAATAAAAGACAAAAAATATTTAGATTTGTAAAGAGAAGGAAACACTGCCTTGGCTTAGTCTTAGGCAAAAGCTGTGTGTTGACATGTGAGTGAAAACAAGGGAATAGCAACCAAACAAACAAGAATCTGACATACCTTTCAAACTAGAAATAAGTACTGCATTCACAGAGAGATAGGTGACACCAGTGTATTAAAGTTGTTTTTAAATGAATACATTTGCAAATCTGACAAGGAAACAAGTCTCTTTTTTGGTTTTATAAAGCAAACAACTCAATGCATTCAGCTAAAGTTAGGAAAAAAAATGTTTTCAAGTTGATTGTAATTGAAAACACATATATAGCATTGTGAGAAAAGAATCTTACTCAGATTTCCAAAGTTTGGTACCGGCAACTTTGGCATAGTACAAGCAGTGTTTTCACATTCATTGTAAGTGAGAAAATGTGCATGGGTTCCCACATAATGAGTATATTGTTTAGTTTAGAAAACTGAAGAAACCAGTTTTTTGGCATAGTTTTAAGGAAAATCAGTGATTTACTTTGATATTGAGTGAAAGCAAGCGCATAACAGTCAAACAAGGTGAATCTTACTTCATTTTCAAAGTTGAATTAACTGCTGCATTCACAGCCTTTTACGGGAAACCAGGATTTTGAAGATGAATTAATTGAAAACACAAGCATAGCAGCAAATAAAAGACAAATCTTGTTTAGAATTGTAAAGTGAAGAAATCAGTGCATTGGCTTAGCCTTAGGCAAAAGCTGTGTGTTCACATGTGAGTGAAAGCAAGGTCATAGCAGCCAAACAAACAATATTCATACTTACCTTTCAAACTTAAAGTAACTACTGCATTCACAGAGAAATAATTGAATCCCGTGTCTTGAAGTTGATTGTAAATGAATAAAAATGCAAATGAGCCAAAAACACAAATTTCTTTTTTGGTTTTCTAAAGCAAATAACTCAATGCATTCAGCCAACTTGGGGAAAAGCAGTGTTTTCAAGGAGATTGTAACTGAAAAGACTTATATAACATTGTAGGAAACAAGAATCTTACTTAGATTTTGAAATTGAGGAACTGGCAGCTTTGGCCTAATAAAAGCATTGTTTTCACATTCATTGTAAGGGAAAACAATTGTAAAGCTGACAATGTAATGAGTATATTGATTTGCTTTGAAAACTGAAGAAACATATGCTTTGGCATAGTATTAGCATGGAATTCAATGCATTCAGTCAATGTTATGGAAAAGCCATGTTTTTACATTGATAATGAGTGAAAGCAAGCGCATAGCAGTAAAACAAAAACGTATCTTACTTAAATTTCTAAGTTGAAATAACTGCTGCATTCACAGCCTTTTAAAGGAAACTAGAGTTTTGAAAATGAATTTAAGTGAAAACACAGGCATAGCAGCAAATAAAGACAAAACTTATTTAGTTTTTTAAAGTGAAGGATTCACTGCATTGGCTTAGCATTAGGCAAAAGCTGTGTGTTGACATGTGTGTGAAAGCAAGGGCATAGCAGCCAAACAAACAAGAATCTTACTTATTTTTCAAACATGAAGTAACTACTGCATTCACAGAGAGATATGTGAAACTAATGTGTTGAAGTTGTTTGTAAATGAATACACATGCAAAACAACAAATGAAACAAGTTTCTTTTTTGGTTTTCTGATGGAAAGCAAAAGCAGTGCTTTTGTTTTTGTTTCTGATGGAAAGCAAAAGCTTTGCTTTCTGATGGAAAGCATAGCAGCCAGCCAAACAAGAATCTTTCTTAGTTTTCAAACTTGAAGAAACTACTGCATTCATAGAGAGTTAGTTGAAACCAATGTCTTGAAGAGTTTTTAAATGAATTTCATGCAAATCAGCCAAAGAAACAAGTTTCTTTTTTGGTTTTCTATAGCAAAGAAATCAATGAATTCAGCCAACGTTAGGGAAAAGCAGTGTTTTCAAGTTGAATGTAATTGAAAACACATGTATAGCATTGTAAGAAACAAGAATGTTACTTAGATTACCAAAGTGAGGAATTGGCAGGTTTGGCATTTTAAAAACATTGTTTGATTTTCATTGTAAGTGAAAACAAGTCCATACTTGCCAATGTAATGAGAATATTGCTTAGTTTTGAAAACTGAGGAAACCAGTGTTTTCGAATAATATTATGTAAAAGCACTGTTTCTACATTGATAATGAGTGAAAGTAAGTGAAAAGCCGCCAAAAACACAAGTTTCTCACTTAACTTTCAAAATTTAATTAACTCCTGCATTCACATCCTGTTATGGGGAACCAGTGTTTTGAAGAGGAATTTAAGTGAAAACACAGGCATAGAAGCAAATAAATGCACAATCTTATTTTGTTTTGAAAAGTGATGAAACCACTGCATCGGCTTAGCCTTTGGTAAAACTGTGTACTGACATGTCAGTGAAAGCAAGGCATAACAGCTAAACAAACAAGAATCGTACTTACCTTTCAAACTTGAAGTAACTACTGCATTCACAGAGTGATTGGTGAAATCAGTGTCTTGAAGTTGATTGTAAATGAATACACATGCATATCAGCCAATGAAACGAGTTTCTTTTTTGTTTTCTAAAGCAGAGAACTCAATGCATTCAGCCAATGTTAGGGAAAAGCAGTTTTTCAAGTTGATTGTAGTTGAAAGCACATGTATATCATTGTAAGAATCAAGAATCTTTATTAGATTTCCAAAGTGAGAAATTGGCAGGTTTGGCATTGTAAAAGCATTGTTTACCCCAGCATTATAATTGATATCAAGTGCATAGTTGCCAAGGTATTGAGTATACTACTTAGTTTTGCAAACTTAAGAAACCAGTGGTTGCCATATTATTAGGTAAAAGCAGTGTTTCTACATTGATAATGAGTGAAAGCAAGGGCATAGCAGTCAAACAAAGAAGTGTATTACTTAGCTTTACTTGTTGAATTACCTGCTTCATTCCCAGCCTGTTATGGGAAACCAGTGTTTTGAAGAAGAATGTAAGTGAAAACACAGGCATAGCAGCAAATAAAAGAAAAATCTTATTTAGATTTGTAAACTGTAGAAATCACTGCTTCGGCTTAACCTTCGGCAAAAGTTGTGTGTTGAATTTCTGTGAAAGCAAGGGCATAACTTCCAAACAAACAAGAATCTTACTTAATTTTCAAACTTGAAGTAACTACTGCATTCACAGAGAGATAGGTGAAACCAGTGTTTTAAGTTGTTCGTAAATGAATACACATGAAAATGGGCCAATGAAACAACTTTCTCTTTTGTTTTTCTAAGGCAAAGAACTCAATGCATTCAGCCAACGTTAGGGAAAGGCAGTGTTTTCAATTTGTTAGTAATTGAAAACACATGTATAGCATTAAAAGAAACAAGAATCTTGCTTACATTTCCAAAGTGAAGAACCGGCAGCTTTGGCATAGTAAAAGCAGTGTTTTGCCATATATTGTAAGTGAAAACAAGTGCATAGCTGCCAAAGTAATGATTATATTGCTTAATTTTGAAAACTGAAGAAACCAGTGTTTTGGCATAGTATTAGGTAAAAGCAGTGTTTTTACATTGATAATGAATGAATACAAGTGTATAGCTGTGAAACAAACAAGTATCTTACTTAAGTATCAAAGTTGAACTAATTGCTGCATGCATAGAGTGTTACTGGAAACCAGTGTTTTGAAAATGGGTTTAAGTGAAACACAGGCATAGCAGCAAATAAAAGGCAAAACTTATTTAGTTTTGTAAAGTGAAGAAACCACATAAACAGCTTAGCATTAAGTAAAATCTGTGTGTTGACATGTGGGTGAAAGCAAGGGCATAGCAGCGAAAAAAAACAAGAATCTTTCTTACCGTTCAAACTTGAAATAACTACTTAATTCACAGAGAGTTAGGTGAAACTAGAATCTTGAAATTGTTTGTAAATGAATACACATGCAAATCAGACAACGAAACAACGTATTTTTTTGTTTTCTGTAGCAAAGTACTCAATGCATTCCACCAATGTTAGGGAAAAGCAGTGTTTTCAAGTTAATTCTAATTGAAAACACATGTATAGCATTGTAAGAAACAAGAATCTTACTTAGATGTCCAAAGCGAGGAATCGGGAGCTTTGGCATAGTAAAAGCAGTGTTTTCGCAAGCATTCTAAGTGAAAAGTAGTGCATAGTTGCCAATGTAATAAGTATATTGCTTAGATTTGAAAACTGGAGAATCCACTGTTTTGGCATAGTATAAGGTAAAAGCAGTGTTTCTACTTTGATAATGAGTGAAAGCAAGGGCATATCAGCCAAAAAAACAAGTATCTTACTTAACTTTCAAAGGTGAATTAGCTGCTGCATTCACAGCCTGTTAGCGGAAACCAGTGTTTTGAAGATGAATTTAAGTGAAAACACAGACATAGCCGGAAATAAAAGACAAATCTTATTTAGATTGGTAAAGTGAATAATTCACTGCTTTGCCTTAATCTTAGACAAAAGCTGTGTGTATACATGTGAGTGAAAGTAATCGCATAGCATCCAAACATACAGGAAACTTACTTACCTTTCAAACTTGAAGTAACTCCTGCATTCACAGAGAGTTAGCTGAAATGAGAGTCTTGAATTTGTTTGCAAATGAATACACATGCAAATCAGCCAAATAAACAAGTTTCTTTTTTGGTTTTCAAAAGCAAAGAAATCAATGCATTCAGCCACCATTATGGGAAAGCAGTGTTTTCAAGTTGATTGTAAATGAAAACACATGTATAGCATAGTAAGAAACAAGGATCTTTCTTAGATTTTGTAAGTGAGGAACCGGCAGCTTTGGCATAGTAAAAGCATTGTTTTGAAATACATTGTAATTGAAAACAAGTGCACAGCTGCCAATATAATGAATAAATTGCTTAGTTTTGAAAAATGGAGACACCAGTGTTTTGGCATAGTATTAGGTAAAAGCAGTGTTTTTACATTGATAATGAGTGAAAGGAAGAGCATTGCAGGCAAAGGAACCAGTTTCCTACTTAACTTTCAAAGTTGAATTAACTGCTGAATTCACAGCCTCTAATGGGAAAACGGTGTTTTGAAGATGA
This sequence comes from Cabassous unicinctus, assembly GCA_029593785.1. NCBI lineage: Eukaryota > Metazoa > Chordata > Mammalia > Cingulata > Chlamyphoridae > Cabassous > Cabassous unicinctus. The sequence continues at coordinate 20,675 of JAQZBX010004873.1, forward strand.
AATTATGTGGAAACACAGGCAAAGCAGCAAATAAAAACAAATATATTTAGTTTTGTAAAGTGAAGAAACCACTTCATTTGCTTTGACTTAGGCAAAATGTGTTTGTTGACATGTGTGTGAAAAGAAGTGCATAGCAGCCAAACAAACAAAAATCTTACTCATCTTTCAAAGTTGAAGTATCTATTGCATTCACAGAGAGTTAGGTGAAACAAGTGTCTTGAAGTTGTTTGTAAATTAATACACATGCAAATCAGCCAATGAAACAAGTTTCTTTTTTGGTTTTCTAAAGCAAAGAACTCAATGCATTCACCCAACATTAGGGAAAAGTAGTGTTTTCTAGTTTATTGTAATTGAAAACACATGTATAGCATTTTAAGAAACTAGAATCTTACTTAGAATTCCAAAGTGAAGAACCAGCAGCTTTGGCATAGTGAAAGCAGTGTTTTGACATTCATTGAAGTGAAAACAAGTGCATAGCTGCCATTGTAGTGAGTATATTGCTTAGTGTTGAAAAGTGATGAAACAAGTGTTTTGGCATAGTATAAGGTAAAAGCAATGTTTTTACATTGATAATGAGTGAATGGACCCACAAAGCAGCCAAAAAAACAAGTATCTTACTTAACTTTCAAAGTTGTATTAACTGCTGATTTCACAGCCTGTAATGGGAAACCAGTGTTTTGAAGATGAATTACATGAAAACACAGGCATAGCAAAAATCAAAGACAAGTCTTATTTTGTTTTGTAAATTGAAGAAACCACTGTTTTGGCTTAGCCTTACTCAAGAGCTGTGAGTTTACATGTGATTGAAAGCAAGGGCATAGCACCCAAACAAACAAGAAACTTACTTACCTTTCAAACTTGAAGTAACTACTGCATTCACAGAGAGATAAGTGAAACCAGATTCTTGAAGTTGTTTGTAATTGAATACACACACAAATCAGCCAAGGAAACAAGTTTCTTTTTGTTTTCTAAAGCAAAGAACTCAATGAGGGCAGAAGTCCAAATTGGCTTTGATCTAGTTGGGTACTCAAGATCCAGATCTCCAGGGATGGTCGACTGTGGACAAGGTCCTGCCAGAGGGTGTGTTCTGTGGATGCACGGAGTGAGAAGCTTGGGTCATCTAACCGTGGGCAGATCGATTACGTGGAGTGAACAGTGGAGATTCGTGAGTCTTGAGTCTGCCTGTGTTGGTCAACACAGCTGGATGAGCCCCACCCATAAAGAAAAAGGCTGGCTCATGCCTCACATCCTACATCCACGTCTCCCGCTGCCTGCTGGTATGTGGGAGCATATTCTGAGGGAGAGAGTGCTCTGAGAGAAGTAGGAGAGGGGTTTAACTTCTGTGGATTTGGCTGCCTGGAGCCCGTCATAGCTTTAGGGAGCAAATAACCCAGCTCAAAACAGTTCCAGGCTGAGGGGAGAGGCAAAACTTTTGAGCAAACTTGTTTTACCCAGCTGCCCACTGATATTAAGGCTTGGCCCTAGAGGGGGTGGAGTCAGTCAATTTTATCACTCTGCACTGACAAGCATCAATGCTTCAGCACTCCTGGGGAGGTAAAGAAGTGAGTAGGGCTGGAATAGTTTCCACGACCCTATTTATATCCCCCTCGGTAAAGGGGGTGATCTTGCAGAGGGCTCCTTTGTGTCACTTATACCCCTCCAACAAAAGAAAAAATAAAGACAGTCACTTTAAAAAATGAATTCCTGTTCTTAATTTAGTATACTACCATAAATCTGCCTTATTACCTACAGATAGAACACTGAAGGGTAATTGATAAATGCAAGCAGGCTGTGAAGATCCACAAGTACACTAGAAGGAACACTTCCTCCTTACCTTTCTTTGACTGCTTGATGGTGTGATTGTTTTGCTTTTCTCTGTTTATTTGTTGTCTCTTGCTTTTCTTTCCTCTTTCCTCCTCCTTCATTTTCCTTTCATTTTTTTAAATTAGGTGCTGCTATCTTGTCTCTTCTTTGCTGTGCTTCTTCCTCAGTGATATCCCATTCTCTGTATTTACTGATATTGCATCACAAGCTATCTCTTATCCTTCCCTCATCTCTCTGTCTTCTGCTTTCTGTTGTGGTTCTTAGACATCATGCTTTTTCATTAGCCCACAACTTAAGTGTGTCAACCTCTATTCTATCTATTTTTTTCCTACTTTTAAAAATTAATATTAGACTTTTCCTTTTAGCCCTTTCTTTACTCTTTCTCTCTCTCCTCATAATTTTAGACTTCAAAAGCATTATATATATATTACTCTATTTGGTTTCCCAGCCCACTCCAGGTACTCCAATTTTTTCCCTATTACTCTACAAGGCATACACAAGTTAAATATTCATTTCACTAAGTCTTATTTGGCCTTTCTACTACCTTTCATTACTATTACTATTATCCTTCTTCCATTCTCACATCTTTTGATTCCTCTGGCAATAATCTTTTTCCTTCAAGGTAACATAGAAAGAAGCCAGGAAACAAAATAAGAAGAAAAAGTGTCAAAGAGAAAACTTAACACACACACAATATCACCAACTAAATAAAACTCTAGAGGAGAGAGAAACTAATCAACTGAATAAACCCATCAAGATAAAATGATGACTAGAGGGCAAGAAAAAATTACAAACCACACTGAGAAACTAGAAGACATGGACCACTCCAATGAACAAACTAAAATCCAGGAACATATGCAGAACATCAAGCAATGAATCAAAGATTCCCAAACAAATATCATGAACCATCTTAATGTAGTGAAGGAAGAGATTAAGGATATGAAGAAGACACTGAGAGAATATACTGAAGAAATTGTACACATACACAAAAAGATAACGGATATGATGATGATCAATGGCACAAACCATGAAATAAAAAAGACGCTGGAGTCACATAACAGCAAATTTGAACAGGCAGAAGAAAGAATTAGTGATGTGGAAGACAATACAGCTGAAATCAAGCAGATAGTCGAACAGATATGCAAAAAAAATAGAAAAAATCCAGCAGGTACACAGGGATTTAACTGACAACAGAAAATGCAAAAACATATGCATCATAGGCATCCCACAGGCAGAAGAGAAGGGAAAGGGATCAGAAGGAGTGTTGAAGGAAATAATGGCTGAAAGCTTCCCAACCCTATTGAGAGAGATGGATATATAGATCCAGGAAGCAAGGCGCACTCCAAACAATATAAATCCTAACAGGCCAACTCCAAGACATATACTTCTTATAATGTCCAATGCTCAAGACAGAGAAAATACTCATGGCAACAAGAGAATAGAAAACCATCACATACAAGGGAAGCACAATAAGATTAAGTGCTTATTTCTCATCTGAAACCATGGAGGAAAGAAGACAGTGGTATGACATAGTCAAAGTAATAAAAGAAGAAAAATTTGCAACCACGAATTCTCTATCCAGCAAAACTGACATTCAAAAACGATGCAGAGTTCAAAATATTCACAGATAAACAGAAATTAAGAGAGTATGCCAATGAGAAACCAGCACTTCAAGAAATACTGAAGGAAGTTCTACAAGTTGAAATGAAAAATCAAGGGAGAGAGAGTTGGAGGAGGGTTTAAAAACATCTAAAAAGGAAAAAACAGAAGCAAAACAACATATGACATACATTAATCCAGAGATAATATGGCTGAAGTAAGAAATTCATTGCGAGTAATAACATTGAATGTTAATGGATTAAACTCACCACTCAAGAGACACAGAGTGGCAGAATGGATAAAGAAACATGATACATCGATATGCTGTCTACAAGAATCCTACCTTCGACCCAGGAATTCAAGGAGGCTGAAAATAAAAGGCTGGAAAACAATTTTACAATCTAACAATAGCCATAAAAGGGCAGGAGTAGCTATACTAATATCAGACAAAATAGACTTTAAATGCAAAACTATTGTAGGAGACAAAGTTGTCACTATATATTAGTAAAAGTGGTAATCTCTCAAGAAGAGAGAACAAACATAAACATTTATGCACCTAATCGGTGTGCCTCAAAATATGTGAGCCAAACTCTGGAAAAGCTAAGTGTAGAAATAAATGCCTCTACAATTATAACAGTAGACTTTAATATACCATTATCATCATTAGACAGAACATCTAGACAGATAATCAATAAAGAAACAAAGAATCTCAAAAATATATTGGAGGACCTAGACTTAATAGACATATACAGAACATTACACCCAAATAGAGTAGGATTTACATTCTTCTCAAGTGCAGATGTACTTTACTCCAAGATAGACCACATGGTAGGCCACAGAACAACTCTCAATGAATTCAGAATGATGGAGATTATACAAAGTAATTTCTCTGATCAAAATGCAATGAAATTGGAAATCAATAAGTGCCAGAGAAACAGGTTAGGCACAAGGATATGGAAGCTAAATAACACACTCTTAGACAAACAGCGGTTTCAGGAGGAAATCTCAAAAGAAATCAGTAACTACCTGGAAACTAATGAAAATGACAACACAACATATCAAAACCTATGGGATGCAACAAAAGCAGTCCTGAGAGGGAAGTTCATAGCCATAAATACGTATATTAAAAAAGAAGAAAGAGCTAAAATTGAAGACCTAACTGCACACTGGGAGGAATTAAAAAACAACAACAAACTAAACCAAAAGGAAGTAGAAAGAAGGAAATTACAAAGATCAGAGCAGAAATAAATGAAATAGAGAATAAGAAAGCACTAGAAAAAATAAACAAAACCAAAAGCTGGTTCTTCGAGAATATTAATAAAATTGACAAACCGTTAGCCAGACTAACAAAGAAAAAGAGAGAACAGATGTAAATATAAAAAATAAGGAATGAGCAAGGGGATAGCACTACTGACCCCACCGAAATAAAGAGTATCATAAGAGGATACTTTGAAAAATTATATGCCAACAAGAATGATAACTTAGAGGAAATTGACAAGTTTCATTAAGGCACAAACAGCCTACATTGATGAAAGAAGAAATTGATAAACTCAACAGTTCAATTACAGGTAAAGAGATAGACTCGGTCATCAGAAACATCCCAACTTAGAAGATCGCAGGACCAGATGGTTTCACAGCTGAATTCTACCAAACATTTCAGAAAGAGCTAACACCAATTCTATTTCAGCTATTTCAAAAAAATGTAGAAGGAATATTGCCTAACTCATTCTATGATGCCAACATTACCCTCGTACCAAAACCAAACAAAGATACAACTAGAAAGGAAAATTACAGACCAATTTCTCTAGTGAACCTAAATGCTAAAACCCTCAACAAAATACTTGCTCATCGCATTCAACAACATATCAAAAAGATTATACACCTTGACCAATTGGGTTTCATCCCAGGAATACAAGGATGTTTCAATATAAGAAAATGAATCAATGTAATACACCACATAAACAAACTGAAAAAAAAAATCACATGATCCTCTCTATAGATGCAGAAAAAGCATTTGACAAAATACAGCACTCTTTCCTAATATAAACACAGCAAAAGATAGGTATAGAAGGAAACTTTCTGAATATGATAAAGGGTATATATGAAAAACCCAAAGCTAACATCATATTCAATGGAGAAATCCTAAAAGCCTTCACTCTGAGATCGGGAACAAGACAAGGATACCCACTATCACCACTTCTAATTAACATTGCCCTAGAAGTACTTGCTCGAGCACTGAGGCAAGAAAAAGATATAAAAGGCAGCCAGATTGGAAAAGAAGAAATAAAATTTTCATTATTTGTAGACGACATGATCCTATACATAGAAAGCCCAGAGAAACCTACTCCAAAGATTCCAGAACTTATAAAGGAGTCCAGTAATGTTGCAACCTATAAGATAAATGCTCAAAAATCAGTAGCATTTTTGTACACCAATAATGAGCAATCGGAGGAGGAAATCAAGAAAAAAATGCCATTTACAATAGTAAATAAAAGAATCAAATACCTAGGAATAAATTTAACTATAGATGTAAAGGACTTATATACAGAAAACTACATAACACTGTTAAAGGAAATGAAAGAAGACTTAAATAAATGGAAAAATATTACCTGTTCATGGATAGGAAGACTAAACATCATCAAGATGTCTATCCTACCCAAACTAATCTACAGATTTAATGCAATCCCAATAAAAATCAGGACTATATTTTTTAGGGAACTGGAAAAACTAACCACAAAATATATTTGGAAAGGTAAGCGGCCCCGAATTGTCAAAGACATATTGAAAACGAAAAATGAAGTTGGAGGTATCACATTACCGGACTTTAAAACATATTACAAAGCTACAGTGATCAAAACTGCATGGTATTGGCACAAGGATAGACCTCCTGACCAATGGAATCGAATTGAGAGTTCTGATATAGATCCTCGAATATACAGTGATCTGATATTTGACAAGGCTACCAAGCCCACTCATTTGGGAGAGAATGTCCTCTTTAAGAAGTGGTGCTTGCATAACTGGATATCCATTTCCGAAAGAATGAGAGACGAATATCATCTCACACCTTATACAAAAATCAACTCAAGATGGATCGAAGATCTAAATATAAGAGCCAAAACCATAAAGATCTTTGAAGATAATATAGGAAAACATCTACAGGATCTTGTAAGAAGGAATGGTTTCGTGAACTTCACAGCTAAAGCACTAGCAGCAAGCGGAAAAATAGATAAATGGGATGTCCTCTAAATTAAAAACATGTGCACCTCAAAGGAAGTTATTAAGAAAATAAAAAGGCAGCCTACGCAATTGGAGAAAATATTTGGTAACCATATATCTGATAAGAGCCTAATATCCTGCATATATAAAGAAATCCTACACCTTGAAAATAAAAAGACAAAGAATCCTTTTGTAAAAATGGATAAGTGACCTGAAAAGACACTTCTCCAAGCAAGAAATACAAATGGCTAAAAGCCACATGAAGAAATGCTCGACTTCGCTTGCTATCAGGGAAATGCAAATCAGAACTACAATCAGATACTATCTGTCACCCATCAGAATGACAGCTATTAAAAAAACAGCAGACTCTAAGTGTTGGCAAGGATGTGGAGGATTAGGAACTCTCATCTACTGTTGGCGGGATTGTGGAAGGATTCAGCCACTGTGGAGGACAATATGACGGTTCATCAGAAAACTAACAATAGACCTTCCATATGATCCAGCAATTCCACTGCTGGGCATATACCCAGAAGAACTGAAAGCAAAGACACGAAAAGATATATGCACACCAATGTTCATAGCAGCATTGTTCACCATTGCAAAAAGTTGGAATCAGCCCCGGTGCCCATCAACAGATGAATGGACAAGCAAAATGTGGCACATACATACAATGGAATATTACTCAGCTGTAAGAAGGAATAAAGTGCTAACACACGGAATAACGTGGGTGAATCTTGAAGACCTTATCTTGAGTGAAGCAACACAGGCATTGAAGGATGAACAGTATATGAACTCACTGATTTCAACTGAGGAAAGAGAGCATTCTTGAGAACCATTGTCTGAAAGAGAGGTTAACAAGGGAGAGAAAAAGAAGAGTAGTCAGTGAGCCATCACCCATATGGACTTAATCTATGGTAAAGGGATAGAGTATATTTGCATATTGAAGGATAGGACAGATGGGTAGTGATATTACAGGGTTTGGTGGTGCAGGGTTGATAGATGGGTAGATTAGGAAGGGCCTGTAACTATGAATCTTGTCATTCCATGGGTCAAGACTGCGGAGTGTCTAATGCAAGAGGGGGACGGGTGGAAGGAACTGTTAAGATCCAATTGGATATTTAGTGGTCACGGGAATTGTTTCTCATTGACTTACAATAATGGACACAGGACATGGTAAATATCATCAAAAATTATTAAACTGTACAGTCTAAATTGTAAACTATACTGTAAACCATCAACAATGCTTAGTTGCTATACTTTACTATCTGTATAACTGTTATAACAATACTAACATCCATTAAAAAAAAGGTTTTAATATGGGGTGCTCAAGGGGGAGGGAGGTTGGGTATGTGGGAGTCTTTAGTATTCCGTGTGTGACTCTGCTGTGACCTAAAACTTATTTGAAAATTAAATGAATATTTGGGAGACACTGGGGAATGAGAGGGGCAAGGTGTCATGGGACACTGGACAGCCGATAATGCAGTGATAAAAGGAAAAAAGAATAATTAAAAAAAAGATTTTAAAATTTTTTTCCTATTTTTTGAATGTCCCAATCCACTAATTATATTTTATTTTTAGTTTAGTTTCTTTTTTCTTCTTCTGAGCTTCCTTGTACTTATCTCTTGCATTTAAGCTTATCATTATTATTTCTTTTTCCTATTAGTTTTATTTTGTTATTATATGGGCTTCATGTTCAAGGAAGGTTTGGATCACAGAAGAGTTAAAATGGGAGTAGTAAAAGTTCATTGGTGGGGGGTGTCTGGGATGTGGAATTCATGGGAGTAAGTTCATCTGAATATACATGAAAGATATATAGAATTTTTCAAATGATCAAGGGATGAGTCATGGTCACAGAGGGCAGACAATCACTCAATAAATGAGGAAATCTGAATTCCCAGCCTGGAGAACTCTGCCACATTCTCCAAGAGAGCAGCAGCAGTCCCCTGAGTGCAGAAGTAGTGTCTGTCAAAAGAGGTTGGCCTGCTGATGGGTTCCTGTTATTGAGAATTAGTCTTATGAGTCTTTGCTCATGTAATAGAAACTTAACCTACTGTTATGGGTTGCCTAAGGGTTGCCATCTGAGAGCCTCCTGGTTGCTCAAATGTGGCCTCTCTCTAAGACAAACTCAGCTTTTGAATGCATTACCTTCCCCCCAACGTGGGACATGGCTCCTTGGGATGAGCCTCCCTAGCACCGAGGCATTAATACCAAGTGCCAACTTGCAACATGATCGGAAAAAAAACTTGAATAAAAGGGGGAAAGAGTAAAGAGAAATGAGTTTATGTGGTTGAGAGACTTCAAAGAGAGTCGTGAGGATATCCCAGAGGTAATGCTTACGAACACCTCAGTAGGATCTCATAGAAAACAAAAGTGTATATCACACCAAACAGAGGGGCTTCTGTGGGCTCTGGAAACACCAAGGTCCTATATAAGTGGGGATAGCCCCAGAGATTGATGCCTTATTAGTGGGCTCCTCTTTGGTATCTGTGCTCCTGAGAGTGACAGAGTCAGACTCAAATAAGTCCTCCATGCACATGGTCCATCAGTCCCTTCTATTCAATCCTATATGTGATGATTGAGTTTTTAGGTGTGCTTCCAGAGACTGGAGTCTCTGGCCTACCTATATGCCAGTTGTGCCTGCAATCTCGGTGCAGCTGCAACGCTTACCCTATAGCTCTATGCACTCATCCAGGTCACCTGGCGAGGAGACGACTATGGACAATGGCCATCCCAGGGAATGGAGAGAGCCTGCAGCTGCAGGCAGGATAATCCAGTCCACCGTATCCATGGAATATAAACCTTCTCTCACTTGGAGATGGAGTGGACATCACCATCCCAAACCCCACAGGATTGGGGGAAGTGCTATGGACTAGAATGGACTTGGTGGTGTTCTGTCGTATATTGTGATTCAAGCAATGGAAGAAGTTGTAACAGTGAGATGGAGACAGTAGCCACTGAAAATTTTCGGGCCAGAGAGGGGAGAGGCCGTTGAAATACAGCAGATTTTTGGGTCTAGGGGGTTGTCATGAATGGCATTGTGGCAACAGATGTAGTCCATTTTACATCAGCATATACCACGCAGAACTATGTGGGAAAGAGGGTGGTCTATGATGTGAAATGCGGTATATGCTTGGTGGCAAAGCCCCAGATGTGTATATGAATTGCAGGTGATGTCCCACACTGATGAAAGATGTTGGTGTGGGATGTTGTGGGAGGTGTGGGAGGTGGGGAACATGGGAATCCCTGTAATTTCTGAGTAATAATCAGGTAATCTAAGCACCTTTAAATATATATATATATATAAAATCACTTTTATGTAAGAAAATGCACATATATGCTTAGGAATTTGTATATCATTTTACAAATACTGGTACGTACTGTGAAAAACCTTGATTTTTATGAACAATAAAAAAAATTAAAAAATTAAATAAAATAAATAAATCTTCAAAATGAATTGATAATAATTAAAACGTATGATGGTGTTTGTAAAAAAAAACAAATATGAATGACTGAAGGGATATTACATAAAAATCTATAATAAATATTTTTCAAAATAAAAGCAAAAAAAAAAACAAAACTCAATGCATTCAGTCAAAGTTAGGGAAAATAAGTGTTTTCAAGTTGATTGTAATCGAAAACACATATATAACATTTAAAGAAGCAAGAGTCTTACTTAGATTTCCAAAGTAAGTAAGCAACAGCTTTGGCATAGTAAAAGCAGTGTTTGCCAAGCATTGAAAGTGAAAACAAGTGCATAGCTGCCAATGTAATGAGAATACTGCTTAGTTTTGAAAACTGAAGAAACTAGTGTTTTGGCATAGTATTAGGTAAAAGCAGTGTTTTTACATAGATAATGAGTGAAAGCAAGTGCATAGCAGCCAAAAAAAAAGATCTTACTTATCCTTTGAGGTTGAATTCACTGCTGCTTTCACAGCCTGTTACAGGAAACCAGTGTTTTGAAGATGAATTTAAGTGAAAACACAGGCATAGTAACAAATAAAAGACAAATCTTATTTAGATTTGTAAAGGGAAGAAACCACTTCATTGGAATAGACTTAGACAGAAGCTGTGTGATGACATGTGAGTAAAGTCTGGGGCATAGCAGCCAAACAACAAGAATCTTACTTCCATTCAAACTTGAAGAATCTACTTCATTCACATAGAGATAGGTGAAACCACTGTCTTGAATTTGTTTGTAAATGGATACACATGGAAATCAGCCAATGAAACAAGATTACTTTTTGGTATTCTGAAACAAAGAGCTCAATGCATTCAGCAAACTTTAGGGAAAAGCAGTATTTTCAAGTTGATTGCAATTGAAAACACATGTATAGCATTGTTAGAAACAGAAATCTTATTTAGATTTCCAAAGTGAGGAAACGGCAGCTTTGGCATACTAAAACCGGTGTTTTGCCATTCACTGTAAGTGAAAAGAAGTGCATAGCTGCCAATGTAATGAGAATATTTTGTAGTATTGAAAACTGAAGATTCCAGTGTTTTGGCATAATATTAGGTTAAAGCAGTGTTTTTACATTAATAATGAGTGAAAGCAAGTGCATAGCAGCCAAACAAACAAGTATCTTGCTTAAATTTCAAAGTTGAATTAACTGCTGCATTCACAGCCGGTTATGGAAAACAGTATTTTGAAGATGAATTTACGTGAAAACACAGGCATAGCATCAAATAAAAGACAAATCTTATTTAGTTTTGTAAAGTGTAGAAACCACTGCGTTGGCTTAGCCTTAGGCAAATCTGTGTGTTGACATGCGAGTGTGAGCAAGGCATAGCAGACAAACACACAAGAAGTTTACTTAACTTTCAATCTTGAAGTAACGACTGCATTCACAGAGAGTTAGGTGAAGCCAGTGTCTTGAAGCTGTTTGTAAATGAATACACACCCAAATCAGTCAATGAAACAAGTTTGTTTCTTGGTTTGCTAATGCAAAAAACTCAATGCATTCAGACAACGTTAGGGATAAGCAGGGTTTTCAAGTTGATTGTAATTGAAAACCCATGTATAGCATTGTAAGAAACAAGAATCTTACTTAGATTTCCAAAGTAAACAAACGGCAGCTTTGGCATAGTTAAAGAAGTGTTTTCTCATTCATTGCAAGTTAAAACAAGTGCATAGCTGCCAATGAAATGAATATATTGCTTAGTTTTGAAAACTGAAGAAACCAGTGTTTTGGCCTAGTATTAGGTAAAAGCAGTGTTGTACATTGATAATGAGTGAAAGCAAGTGAAGGCAGCCAAATAATCATGTGTCATACTTAACTTTCAAAGTTGAATTAACTGCTGCATTCACAGCCTGTTACAGGAAACCAATATTTTGAAGATGATTTTAAGTGTAAACACAGGCATAGCAGCAAATAAAAGACAAATATTATTTAGTTTTGTAAAGTAAAAAATCCACTGCTTTGGCTTAGCCATGGCAAAAGCGGTGTGTTTACATGTGAAAGAATTCAAGGGCCTAGCAGCCAAACAAACAAGAATCTTACTTACCATTCAAACTTGAAGTAACTACTGTATTCACAGAGAGATAAGTGAAACCAGTGTCCTGAAATTGTTTGTAAATGAATACACATGCAAATAAGAGATTGAAACAAGTTTTTTTTTTTGGTTTTCTAAAGGAAAGAACTCAATGCATTAAGCCAACATTAGGGAAAAGCAGTGGTGTCAATTTGATTGTATTTGAAAACACATGTATAGCATTGTAAGAAACAAGAATCTTACTTAGATTTTGAAAGTGAGGCCCCGGCAGTTTTGGCATATTAAAACCAATGTTTGGCTATTCAATGTAAGTGAAATAAAGTGCATAGCTGCCAATATAATGAGTACATTGCTTAGATTTGACAACTGAAGAAACCAGTGTTTTGGCATAGTTTAAAGTAAAAGCAGTGTTTTTACATTGATAGTGAGTGAAAGCAAGCACATAGCAACCAAATAAACAAGTATCTCAATTAACTTTCAAAGTTGAATTAACTACTTTATTCAACGCCTCTTACGGGAATCAAGGGTTTTGAAGATGAATTTAAGTGAAAACACAGGCATAGCAGGAAATAAAAGACAAACCTTATTTAGATTTTTAAAGTGAACAAATCACTGCATTGTCTTAGCCTAAGGCAAAAGCTATGTGTTGACATGTGAGTGAAAGCAAGTGCATAGAACCAAATAAAGTAGAATCTTGCTTACCTTTCAAACTTGAAGTAACTACTGCATTCACAGAGAGATATGTGAAACCAGGGTCTTAAATTTCATTGTAAATGTATACACATGCAAATCCTCAAATGAAACAAGTTTTTTTTTTTTGGTTTTCTAAAGCAAATACCTCAAAGCATTCAGACAATGTTATGGAAAAACAGTGTTTTCAAGTTGATTGTACTTGAAAACACATTTAAAGCATTTTAGGCAACAAGAACCTTAATTAGATTTCCAAGGTGAGGAACCAGCAGCTTTGGCATAGTAAAAGCAATGCTTTTCCATTCATTGTAAGTGAAAACAAGTGCATACCTTGCAATGTAATGAGTATATTGCTTAGTTTTGGAACCTGAAAAAACCAGTGTTTTGTCATATTATTAGGTAAAAGCAGTGTTTTGACATTGAAAAATGTGTAAAAGAAAGCACATTGCAGCCGAACAAGCAATTATCTTACTAAACTTTCAAAGTTGAATGAATTGCTGCAACACAGTCTGTTACAGGGAACCAGTTTTGTGAAGATGACTTTAAGTGAAAACACAGGCATAGCAGCAAATAAAGGACAAATCTTATTAATATTTGTAAAGTGAGGAAAGAACTGCATTGGCTTAGCCTTAGGCAAAAGCTGTGTGTATACATGCGAGTGAAAGTAAGGTCATAGCAGCCAAACAAGCAAAAGTGTTACCTACATTTCAAACTTGAAGTAACTACTGTATTCACAGAGAGATAGGTGAAACCAGTGTCTTTATGTTGATTGTAAATGAATACACATGCAAATCCGCAAATGAAACAAATTTTTTTTAGATTTCCAAAGCAAATACCTCAATGCATACAGTCAATGTTAGGGGAAAGCTGTGTATTCAAGCTGATTGTACTTGAAAACACATGTATAGCATTTTAAGCAACAAGAACCTTACTTAGATTTCCAAAGTGAGGAACCTGCAGCTTTGGCATAGTAAAAAGCAGTGTTTTGTCATTCATTGTAAATGAAAACAAGGGCATAGCTGCCAATGTAATGAGAATGTTGCTTAGTTTTTAAAACTGAAGATGCCAGTATTTTTGCAAGGTATGAGGTAAAGGCACTGTTTTTCCATTGATAAATTGTGAAAGCAAGTGCATAGCAGCCAAGCAAATGAGTATCTTTCTTAATTTTGAAAGTTGAATTAACTGCTGCATTCACAGCATGTTGCGGGAAATCAGTGTTTTGAAGATGAATTTAAGTGAAAACACAGGCATAGCAGCAAATAAAAGACAAATCTAATAAATTTTGTAAAGTGAAGAAATCACTGCTTTGGCTTGCCATAGTCAAAAGCTGTGTGTTGACATGTGAGTGAAAGCAAGGGCATAGCAGCCAAACAATGAAGAATCTTCCGTACATTTCAAATTTGAAGTGACTACTGCATTCAGAGAGAGTTAGGTGAAATCAGTGTCTTGAAGTGGCTTGTAAATGAATACACATGCAAATCAGCAAATAAAACAAGGTTTTTCTTGGTTTTCTAAAGCAAAGAACTCAAACATTCTGCCAACATTAGGGAAAAACGTTGTTTACCAGCTCATTGTAATTGAAAACACTTGTACAGCGTTGTAAGAAACAAGAATCTTACTTAGGTTTCGAAATGAGGAACCGGCAGCCTTGGCATATAAAAGCATTGTTTTCCATTCATTGTTAGTGAAAACAAGGGCATAGCTGCCAATGTAATGAGTATATTGCTTAGTTGTGAAAACAGAAGAAGCCAGTGTTTTGGCATATTTTTAGGTAAAAGGAGTGTTTTTACATTGATAATGACTGAAAGTAAGTGCATAGCAGCCAAACAAACAAGTACCTTACTTAACATTCAAAGTTGAATTAATTGCTGCATTCACACCCTGTATGGGAAATCAGTGTTTTGAAGATGATTTTAAGTGAAAACACAGGCATAGCAGCAAATAAAAGCAAATCTTATTTAATTTGTTAAAGTGAAGAAACCACTGCATTGGCTTGCCTTACACAATGCCTGTGTGTCGACATGTGAGTGAAAGCAATGGCATAGCAGGTAAACAAACAAGAATCTTACTTACCTTTCAAACTTGAAGTATCTGCTGCATTCACAGAGAGATATTTGAATCCAGTGACTTAAAATTGCTTGTAAATGAATATACATGGAATCAGCCAATGAAACTAGTTTCTTTTTCGGTTTTCTAAAGCAAAGAACTCAATGCATTTTGCCAACATTAGGGAAAAGCAGTGTTTTCAATTTGATAGTAATTGAAAACATATTTATAGCATTGTTAGAAACAAGAATATTACTTAGATTTTGAAAGAGAGTAACCTGCAGCTTTGGCATAGTAAAAGCAATGTTTTGCCATTCATTGAAAGTGAAACAAGTGCATAGCTGCCAATGTAATGAGTATACTGCTTTGCTTTGAAAATTGAATAAACCAGAGTTTTGACATAGTATTAAGTAAAAGCAGGATTTTTACATTGACAGTGAGTGAAAGAAAACACATAGCAGTGAAACAACGATGCATCTTACTTATCTTTCAAATTTGAATTAACTGCTGCATTCACAGCCTGTTAGGAGAAACCAGTGTTTTGGAAATGAATTGAAGTGAAAATACAGTCATAGTAGCAAATATTAGACAAAACTTATTTAGATTTGTAAAGTGAAGAAATCACTGCATTGGCTTAGCCTTAGGCAAAAGCTTTGTTTTAACATGTGATTGAAATCAAGGGCATAGCAACCAAACAAACAAGAATCTTACTTACCTTTCAAACTTGAAGTAACGACTGCATTCATAGAGAGTTAGGTGAAACCAGTGTCTTGAAGATGTTTGTAAATAAATACACATGCAAATCAGCCAATAAAACAAGTTACTTTATTGATTTTCTAAAGAAAAGAACACAATGCATTCTGCCAACGTTTGGGAAAAGCAGTGTTTTCCAGTTCATTGTAATTGAAAACAAATGTATAGTGTTGTAAGAAACAAGAATCTTACTTAGGATTCGAATGTGAAGAACCGGCAACATTTGCATAGTAAAAGCAGTGATTTCCATTCATTGTAAGTGAAAAGATGTGCAAATTTGCCAATGTAATGAGTGTATTGCTTAATTTTGAAAACTGAAGAAGCCAGTTTTTTGGCATATTATTAGGTAAAAGCAGTGTTTTTACATTGATAATGACTGAAAGCAAGTGCATAGCAGCCAAAATAAGTATCTTAACTTTCAAAATTGAATTAACTGCTGCTTTCACAGACTGTTATAGGAAACCATTTTTTTAAAGATGAATTTAAGTGAAAACACAGGCAGAGTAGCAAATAAAAGCAAAACTTATTTAATTTTGTAAAGTGAAGTAACCAATGTATTGCCTTGCCTTGGGTAAAACCTGTGTTTGGACATGAGAGTGAAAGCAAGGGCATAGCAGGTAAACAAACAAGAATCTTACTTATCTTTCAAACTTGAAGTAACTACTGCATTCACAGAGATATATGTGAATCCAGTGTCTTAAAGTTCTTTGTAAATTAGTAACATGGAATCAGCCAATGAAACTATTTCTTTACAGGTTTCTAATGCAAAGAACTCAATGCACCCTGCCAACGTTAAGGAAAAGCAGTGTTTTCAAGTTGATAGTAATTGAAAACACATGTATAGCATTGTAAGAAACAAGAATCTTACTTAGATTTCCCAAGTAAGGTACCGGGAGCTTTGGCATAGTAAAAGCAGTGATTTCCCTAGCATTGTAAGTGAAAACAAGTGAAAAGCTGCCAATGTAATGAATATATTGCTTAGTTTTGAAAACTGAATGAAGCATTGTTTTGGCATAGTATTAGGTAAAAGCAGTGTTTCTACATTGATAATGAGTGAAAGGAAGTGCATAGCAGCCAAACAAACAAGCATCTTTCTTAACTTTCAAAGTTGAATTAGCTGCTGCATTCACTGCCTGTTAGGGGAAACTAGTGTATTGAAGATGAATTTAATTAAAAACACAGGATAGCAGCAAATAAAAGAGAAATCTTGTTTAGTTTTTTAAAGTCAAGAAATAAGTGGTTTGGCTTAGCCTTAGGCAAAAGCTGTGTGTTGACATGTGAGTGAAAGCAAGGGCATAGCAGCCAAACAAACAAGAATATTAATTATGTTTCAAACTTGAAGTAACTACTGCATTCAGAGAGAGTTATTTGAAACCAGTGTCTTGAGGTTGTTTGAAAATGAATACACATGCAAATCAGCCAATGAGCAAGGTACTTTTTTTGGTTTTCTAAAGCAAAGAACTCAATGCATTCAGCCAAAGTTAGGGAAAAGCAGTGTTTTCTAGTTGTTTTTTATTGAAAACAGAGGTATACCATTGTAAGGAACAAAAATCTTACTTAGATTTTGAAAGTTAGGAACCGGCATATTTGGCCTAGTGAAAGTGGTGTTTTGACATACATTGGAAGTGAATACAAGTGCAAAGGTGCCAATGTAATGAGTACATTACATAGTTTTGAAAATTGAAGAAACCAGTGTTTTGGCATAGTATTAGATAAAAGCAGTGTTTTTACATTGATAGTGAGTGAAAGAAAGCACATAGCAGCCAAGCAAACAAGTATCATACATAACTTTCAAAGTTGAATTAACTGCTGCATTCACAGACTGTTATGGGAAACCAGGGCTTTCAAGATGAATTTAAGTGAAAACACAGGCATAGCAGCAAATAAAAAACAAATCCTGTTTAGTTTCATAAAATGAAGAAACCACTGCATTGATTTAGCCTTATGCAAATGCTGTGTGCTCACATGTGAGTGAAAGCAAGGGCATAGAAGCCAAACAAACAAGAATCTTATTTACCTTTCAAACTTGAAGTAACTACTGCATTCACAGAGGGATATGTGAACACAGTGTCTTGAAGTTTTTTGAAAATGAATACACATGCAAATAAGCCAATGAAACAGGTTCCTTTTTTGGTTTTCTAAACAAAGAACTCAATGCATTCAGGCAATGTTAGAGAAAAACAGTGTTTTCAAGTAGATTGTATTTGAAAACACATGTATAGCATTGTAAGAAACAAGAATCTTACTTAGATTTCGAAAGTGATGAACCGGCAGATTTGGCATAGTGAAAGCGGTGTTTTGCCATTCATTGCAAGTGAAAACAAGTGCATAGCTGCCTATGTAAGAGTATATTGCTTAGTTATGAAAAGTGAGGAAACCTGTGTTTTGGCATTGTATTAGGCAAAAGAACTGTTTTTACATTGATAATGGTGAAAGCAAGCACATAGCAGCCAAGCAAACAAGTATCTTAGTTAACATTGAAATTTGAATTAACTGCTGCATTCACAGCCCATTACGGGAAAGCAGTGTTTTGAACATGAATTTACATGCAAACACAGGCATAGCAGCCAATAAAAGACAAAACGATTTAGGTGTGGAAACTCAATAAACCACTGCTTTGCCTAGCATTATGTAAAAGCCGTATCTTTACATGCGTGTGAAAGCAAGGTCATAGCATCCAAAAAATCAAGAATATTACTTACCATTCAAACTTGAAAGAAGTACTGAATTCACAGAGAGTTAGGTGTAAACCAGTGCCTTTAAATTGATTTTAAGTGAATACGCATGCAAATCAGCAAATGAAACAAGTTTCCTTTTTGTTTTTCTGAATTAATAACCTCACTGCATTCAACCAGCATTTAGGAAAGAGTGTCTTCATGTTGTTTGCAATTGAAAATATGTGCTTACCAGTTTAAGAAACAAGAATCTTGTTTAGATTTCAAAAGTGAGGAACCAGCAGGTTTGGCATAGTAAGAGAAGTGTTTTGAAATTTAGTATACGTGAAAACAAGAGCATAGCTGCGAATGTAAGGAGTATATTGCTTAGTTTCGTAAACTGAAGAAACCAGTGTTTTGGCATAGCATTAGGTAAAAGCAGTGTTTTTACATTGATGTTGAGTGAAAGCAAGCACAAAGCAGCCAAACAAATAAGTATCTACTTAACTTTCAAAGTTGAATAAACGGCTGCATTCACAGACTGTTAGATGAACCCAGTGTTTTGAACATGAATTTAAATGTAAACAAAGAAAGAGCATCAAATAAAACACAAATCTTATTCAGTTTTTTAAAGTGAAGAAACCCCTGCATTGACATAGCATTAGGCAAAGCTGTGTGTTGACATGTGAGTGAAAGCAAGGACATGCAGCCAAATAAACACGAATGTTATTTACATTTCAATCTTGAAGTAACTAATGCTTTCACAGAGCATTAGGTGAAACCAGGGTATTGTAGTTGATTGTAAATGAATACACATGCAAATCAGCCAATGAAACAAAGGTCTTTTTAATTTTCTAAAGCAAATAACTCAATTAATTCAGCCAAAGTTGGGGAAAAGCAGTGTTTTCATGTTGAGTGTGATTGAAAACACATTTATTCCATTGTAACAAACAAGAATCTTATTTAGATTTCCAAAGTGTGGGACCGGCAGGTTTGGCATAGTCAAAGTAGTGTTTTGACATTAATTGCAAGTGAGAAAAAGTGCATAGATGCCAATGTAACGAGTATATTGCTTAGTTTTGAAAAGTGACGAAGCCAGTGTTTTGGCATAATATTTGGTAAAAGCAGTGTTTTTACATTGGTAATGAGTGAAAGCAAGTGCACAGCAGCCAAAAAATAATTATCTTACTTAACTTCCAAAGTTGAATTATCTGCTGCATTCACAGACTTTTAGGTGAAACCAGTGTTTTGAAGAAGAATGTAATTGAAAACAAAGGCATAGCAGCAAATAAAATACAAATCTTATTTAGGATTTTAAAGTGAAGAAACCGCAGGTTTGGCATAGCATTAGGCAATATCTGTGTGTTTACAAGTGAGTGAAAGGAAAGATATAGCAACAAATAAACAAGAATATCACCTTTCAAACTTGAAGGAACTACTGCATTCACAGAGAGTTAGGTGAAACCAGTGCCTTGAAATTGATTTAAAGTGAATACAAACACAAATCAGACAATGAGACATTGTTTTTGGTTTTCTGAAGCAAATAACACCCTGCATTCAACCAGCATTCAGGAAAAACAGAGTTCAAGTTGATTGTAATTTAAAACACATGCTTAGCAGTGTAAGAAACAAGATTCTTATTTAGGTTTCAAAACTGAGGAACCGGCACCTTTGGCACAGTAAAAGCAGTGGTTGGTCATTCGTTGTATTTGATAACAAGTGAATACTGGGCAATGTAAGGAGTATATTGCTTAGTTTTGAAAATTGAAGAAACCAGTATTTTGGCATAGCATTAGGTAAAAGCAGTGTTTTTACATTGATAATGAGTGAAAGCAAGTTCACATCAGCCAAACAAATGAGTATCTTACTTAACTTTCAAATATGAATAAACTGCTACTCTCACAGCCTGTTAGGTGAAACCAGTGCTTTGAACATGAATTTAATTAAAACACAGTCATAGCAGCAATAAAACAGAAAATATATATTTAGTTTTTTAAAATGAAGAAACCACTCCATTGGCTTAGTCTTAGGTAAAACTGTGCGATGATATGTGTGTGTTTTCAAGTTGCTTGTAATTGAAAACACATGTATAGCATTGTAAGCAACAAGAATCTTACTTAGATTTCCAAAGTGCGGAAACAGCAGCGTTGGCATAATGAAAGAAATGTTTTGACTTTCATTGTAAGTGAACACAAGTGCATAGCTGCCAATGTAATGAGTATATGGCTTAGTTTTGGAAACTGAAGAAACCAGTGTTTTGACATAGTATTAGGTAAAAGCAGTGTTTTTATATTGATAATGAATGAAAGCAATCGCCTAGCAGCCAAACAAACAAGTATCTTGCTTAACTTTCAAAGTTTAATTAACTGCTGCATTCACAGCCTGTTAAAGGAATCCAGTATTTTGAACATGAATTTAAATGGAAACTCAGGCATAGCAGCAAATAAAAGACAAATCTTATGTAGTATTGAAAAGTAAAGAAATAAATGCATTAGCTTAATATTAGGTAAAATCCGTGTGTTGACATATGAGTGAATGCAAGGGCATAGCAGCCAAACAAACAAGAATCTCACTTAGTTTTCATACTTGAAGTAACTACTGCATTCACAGAGTTAGGAGAAACCACTGCCTTGAATTTGATTTTAAGTGAATCACATGCAAATCAGCCAGTGAAACAAGTTCCCTTTTTGGTTTTTGAAGCAAAGAACTCACTGCATTCAACCAGTGTTAAGGAAAAGCAGGGTTTTCAAAATCATTGTAATTGAAAACACATGCTTAGCTGTGTAAGAAACAAGAATCTTACTTAGGTTTCAAAAATGAGGAACCGGCACCTCTGTCAGAGTAAAAGCAGTGGTTGGTCATTCGTTGTAAGTGATAACATGTTAATAGCTGCCAATGTAAGGAGTATATTACTTAGTTTTTGAAAATGAAGAAACCAGTGTTTTGGCATAGTATTAGGTAAAAGCAGTGTTTTTACATTGATAATGAGTGAAAGCAAGTGCACAGTACCCAAATAAGTATCTTACTTAAGTTTCAAATTTTAATTAACTGCTGCAATCACAGACTGTTAGGTGAAACCAGTTTTGTTGTTGTTTTCTTATTGTTGGTAAAAAACAAATTTTTGACAATACATACCAGTATTTGCAAAATGATATATAAATACATATGCATATATGTGCATTTGTTTATTTCATTTATATATATATATATTTTTTTAATGGTGCTTAGATTACCTAAGTATTACACAGAAATTACAGGGATCCCCATGTTCCCGACTGCCCACACCTCCAACAACATCCCACACCACCATCACTCATCCATGTGGTACAACACCCACAATGGTTATACACCTCCTGGGGCCTTGTGACTGAGCATATACCACAGTTCACACCACAGACCACACTCTCTCCCACCCAGTTCTGCATGGTATATTCTGATTGGAAATGGCCTACATCCGTCGGTGCTTTGTCACTCAGGACAACCACCAAAGTCCCAAAAAAACCACAGTATTTCAACTGCCCCCTCCTCTCCCTACCCCAAAAATGTCCAGTGTCCACCGGCTCCACCTCACTGTTACAATTTCTTCCATTGCTTGAATCACAATATGTCTACAACATAACACCACCAAGTCCACTCTAGTCCACAATACTTCCCCCAATCCTGAGAGGACTTGGAAGATGATATTCACTCCACCTCCAAGTGAGAGAGGGGATATGTCCCATGGATATAGTGGATGGGATTATCTTGTCTTCAGCTGCAGGCCGTCTCCATTCCCTGGGATGGCGGTTGCCCATCGTCTTCTCCTCGCCAGGTTACTTGGATGAGTCCATTGAGCTGTAGGGTAGGAGTTGCAGCTCCAGCGAGATTCCAGGCACAGCTGGCACATAGGTGGGCCAGAGGATACAGTCTCTGGAAGAACACCTAAAAACTCCTGCATCACATATAGGTTTGAGTAGAAGGGACTGATGGACCATGTGCAGGGAGGACTTATTTGAGTCCTACTCTGTCACTCCCAGGAACACAGATGCCAATGAAGAGCCCACTAATTAGGCATCAATCTCTGGGGCTATTCCCACTTGTATAGGACGTGGGTGTAACCAGAGCCCTCAGGTGTCCCTCAGTGTGGGGTGATATCCACTTTGGTGTTCTATGAGATCCTACTGAGGTATGCATAAGTATTACCTCTGGG
This sequence comes from Cabassous unicinctus, assembly GCA_029593785.1. Taxonomy (NCBI): domain Eukaryota; kingdom Metazoa; phylum Chordata; class Mammalia; order Cingulata; family Chlamyphoridae; genus Cabassous; species Cabassous unicinctus. Next base: position 43,136 of record JAQZBX010004873.1, read on the forward strand.
ATGAACTCCCGACTCTCTTTGAAGTCTCTTAGCCACGTGAACTCATTTCTCTTTACCTTTTCCCCCTTTTATTCAAGGTTTTTTTCCGATCATGTTGCATGTTGGCACTTGGTTTTAATCCCTCATTGCCAGGGAGACTCATCCCCGGGAGTCATGTCCCACGTTGGGGGGAAGGTAATGCATTCAAATGCTGAGTTTGGCTTAGAGAGAGACCACATTTGAGCAACAAGGAGGCTCTCAGGTGGTAACCCTAAGGCACCCCATAACAGTAGCCTAAGTTTCAATTAGAAGAGCAAGTACTCATAAGGCTACTCCTCAATAACAATAACCCATCAGTGGGCATCCTCTTTTGCCAGACACTGCCTCTGCACTCAGGGGACTCATTCCTTGGGGAATGTAGCAGAGCTCTCCAGGCTGGGAATTCTGACTCCCTCATTAATCGAGTAATTGTCTACCCACCGTGACCATGGCCCATTCCATGATCACTTGAACAATTTTATATATCTTTCATGAATATTTAGTTGGAATTACTCCCATGAATCCCCATCCCAGACACCCCCACCAATGATTCTCTGCAGCTCCCCTTGTAACCTTTCTGTGATCCAAAACTTCCTTGAATATGAAGCCAATATAATACCAAAATAAAATTAAGAGGAAATAGAAATAGTAATGATAATTTTAAATGCAAGAGATAAGTACAAGGAGACTCAGAAGAAGAAAAAAAAAGGAAATTAAACTAACAATCAAATATAGTTAGCGGATTGGGACATTTGAAAAAATGGAAAAAAAAACAAAACAAACAAAAATCCATTTTTAAAAAGATATTATTCTTTTTTCCTTTTATCACTGTAATATTGGATGTCCAGTGTATCGTGAAACCTTCGCCCTCTCATTCCCCAGTGTCTCCGAAATTTCAATTTAATTTTCAAAGAAGTTTTAGGTCACACACGGAATACTAGAGACTCCCACATACCCAACTTTCCTCCCCCTTCCCCACCCCATATTAAAACCTTTTTTTTATGAATGTTATCATAGTTATAGCTGTTATACAGATAGTAAAATATAGTAACTAAAAAGTTTCAGTGGTTTATAGTATAGTTTACAATTTAGACTGTACAGTTTAATAATTTTTGCTGATATTTACCATGTCTTTTGTCCATGTTAATCTTGCACCACTGAACCCAGTAAAATCTCTACCCACCTGTCCTAACCTTCAATATGTAACTATACTCTTTCAAATTACCATAGATAATGTCCATATGGGTGATGGTCCACAGCCTACCCTTCTCTCTTTCTTCCTTGTTAGCCTATCTTTTAGTCAGTGGTTCTCAGAAACTGTTATCTTACCTCAATTCAAATCAATAAGTTCATAAACTGTTCTTCCTTCAATGTCTGGCTTGCTTCACTCAACATAAGGTCTTCAAGATTCATCCATGTTATTCCATGTGTTAGCACTTTATTCCTTCTAACAACTGAGTAATATTCCATTGTATGTATGTGCTACATTTTGCTTAACTTTTCATCTGTTAATTGGCACCATGGCTGATTCAAACTTTTGGCAAATGTGAAAAATGCCTGTATGAACATTGGTGTGCATATTTCTGTTCGTGTCTTTGCTTTCAGTTCTTCTGGGAATATACCCAGTAGTGGAATTGCTGGATCATATGGAAGATCTATTGTTAGTTTTCTGAGGAATCACCAAACTGTTCTCCACAGTGGCTGGACCATTGCACAATCCCACCAGCAGTGGATGAGGGTTCCTATTCCTCCACATCCTCTCCAACATTTATATTCTCCTGTTTTTTTTATAGCTGCCATTCTGATGGGTGTAAGATGGTATCTCATGGATGTTTTGATTTCCATTTCCCTAATAGCTGGCGATGTCAAGCATTTTTTCATGTGCTTTTCAGCCACTGTATTTCTTCCTTGGAGAAGAGTCTTTTCAGGTCACTTGACCATTTTTATTTTATTAATAACATCCTTTGAGGTGCAAAGTTTTTAATTTTGATGAAATCCCATTTATCTATTTTTTCTCTTGCTGTTCGTGCTTTTGCTGTGAAGTTCATGGAACCATTTCCAATTTCTAGGTCCTGTAGATGCTTCACTACATAATCTTCCAAGGTCTTTATGGTTTTGGATCTTATATTTAGATCTTTGATACACCTGGAGTTGATTTTTGTATAAGGTGTGAGATGGTATTCTTCTCTCATTGTTTTGGATATGGATATCCAGTTCTCCAAGCACCATTTGTTAAAGAGGCCATTCTCACCCAATTGAATGGGCTTGGTGGCGTTGTCGAATATCAGATTATGGTATATGCGAGGATCTATATCAGAACTCTCAATTCGGTTCCATTGGTAGATAGTTCTATCCTTGTGCCAATACCATGCACTTTTGTTAACTGTAGCTTTGTGGTATATTTTAAAGTCAGGTAATGTGATACGTCCAACTTCATTTTTCTTTTTCAGTATGTCTTTGGCAATTCGGGGCCTCTTACCTCTCCAAATATATTTTGTGCTTAGTTTTTCCATTTCCTTAAAAAATGCAGTGTTGATTTTTATTGGGATGGCATTAAATCTATAAATTAGTTTGGATAGGATAGACATCTTGTTGATGCTTAGTCTTCCTATCCATGAACAGGGAATATTTTTCCATTTCTTCAAGTCTTCTTTGATTTCCTTTAACAGTGTTGTGTAGTTTTCTGTATATAAATCCTTTACATCTTTAGTTAAATTTATTCCTGGGTATTTGAATCTTTTAGTTACTATTGTAAATGGTATTTTTTTCTTGATTTCCCTCTGAGATTGCTTGTTATTGGTGTACAGAAATGCTACTGAATTTTGAGCATTGATCTTGCAGCTTGCAACATTACTGAAGTCATTTATAAGTTCTAGAAGCTTTGCTTTAGATTTTTCAGGGCTTTCTATGTATAAGATCCTGTCATCTGCAAATAATGAGATTTTCACTTCTTCCTTTCCAATGTGGATGTTTTTTATGTCCTCTTCTTGCCTCAGTGCTTGGGCAAGTACTTCTAAGACAATGATAAATTGGAGTGGTGATAGAGGGCATCCTTGTCTTATTCCCGATCTCAGAGGGAAGGTTTTTAAGATTTGACCATTGAAAATTATATTGGCTTTCGGTTTTTCATATATACCCTTTATCATATTCAGAAAGTTTCCTTCTATTCCTATCTTTTGCTATATCTTTATCAGGAAAGTGTGCTGTTTTTGTCGAATGCTTTTGCTGCATCTATAGCGATGATTATGTGATTTTTTTCTTTCAATCTGTTTATGTGGTGTGTTACATTGATTGATTTTTTTATATTGAACCATCCTTGCCTACCCGGTATTAAACCCACTTGGTCATTGTGTATAATCCTTTTCATATGTTGTTGAATGCAATTTGCAAGTATTTTGTTGAGGATTTTAGCATCTAGGTTCATTAGATAAGTTAGTCTGTAATTTTCCTTTCTTGTGGTATCTTTGTTTGGTTTTGGTATTAGGGTAATGTTAGCATCATAGAATGAGTTACGCAATATTCCTTCTACTTCTATTTTTTTTTTGAAAGAATTTAAGCAGAATTGGTGTTAGCTCTTTCCGGAATGTTTGGTAGAATTGAGCTGTGAAGCCATCTAGTCCTGGGCTCTTCGTAGTTGGGAGGTTTTTGACGACTGAGTCTATTTCTTTACTTGTAATTGGACTGTTGAGTTCATCAATTTCTTCTTTCATCAATGTAGGCTGTTAGTGAGTTTCTAGAAACTTGTACATTTCCTCTAAATTATCATTCTTGTTGGCATATAATTTTTCAAAATATCCACTTATGATATTCTTTATTTCGGTGGGGTCAGTAGTGATATCTCCTTGCTCATGACTTATTTTGTGCATTTGAATCTTTTCTCTCTGTTTTTTTTGTTAGTCTGGCTAAAGGTTTGACAATTTTATTGATATTCTCGAAGAACCAGCTTTTGATTTTGTTTATTGTTCCTAGAGGTTTCTTATTCTCTTTTTCATTTACTTCTGCTCTAATCTTTGCTATTTCCTTCTTTCTACTTCCTTTTGGTTTAATTTGTTGTTGTTTTTCCAATTCAGCCAAATGTGCATTTATGTTTTCAATTTTAGCACTTTCTTCTTTTTTAATATATGAATTTATGGCTATGAACTTCCCTCTCAGGACTGCTTTCGCTGGATCCCATGAATTTTGATATGTTTTGTTGCCATTTTCATTAGTTTCAAGGTAGTTGCTGATTTCTTTTGAGATTTCCTCCTTGACCCACTGTTTGTCTAAGAGTGTGTTGTTTAACTTCGATATCCTTGTGCCTAACCTGTTTCTCTGGCCCTTAGTGATTTCCAATTTCATTCCGTTGTGGTCAGAGTAATTACTTTCTATAATCTCAAACTTTCCGTGTTCATTGAGAGTTGTTCTGTGGCCTACCATGTGGTCTATCTTGGAGTATGTTCCATGTGCACTTGAGAAGAACGTAAATCCTGCTGTATTTGTGTGGAGTGTTCTGTATATGTCTATTAAGTCCAGGTCCTCTAATGTATTGTTGAGAGCTTTTGTTTCTTTAGTTATTCTCTGTCTAGATGTTCTGTCTAATGATGTTAATGAAGTGTTAAATTCCCCTGCTTTAATTGTAGAGGCATTTATTTCTCCAAATAGTTTTTCCAGGGTTTGCTTCATGTATTTTGAAGCACACAGTTTAGGTGCATAAATGTTTATGATTGTTCTTTCTTCTTGAAAGATTACCCTTTTACTAATATATAGTGTCCATCATTGTCTCCTATGATAGTTTTGCATTTAAAGTCTATTTTGTCTGATATTAGAATAGCTACTCCTGCCGGTTTTTGGCTATTGTTAGCTTTTAAAATGATTTTCCAGCCATTCACTTTAAGCCTCCTTGAATAACTGTGTCAAAGGTGGCTTTCTTTTAGACAGCATATAGATGGATCATATTTCCTTTACCATTCTGGCAATCTGTGTCTCTTGATCGGTGAATATAGTCCATTAACATTCAGTGTTATAACTTATAATAAATTTCTTTCTTCAGCCTGTTTTCTTTGGATAAATGTATGTCATATGTTGTTTTGTTTTCATTTTTTGTCATGTTAGTGGCATTTATACTCTCCTCCAACTCTGTCTCCCTTGTTTTTTCCTTTCAACTTGTAGAACTTCCTTTAGTGTTTCTTGAAGTGCAGATTTTTATTGACATACTCACCTAATTTCTGTTTATCCATGAATATTTTCAACTCTCCATCATTTTTGAATGCCAATTTTGCTGGTTAGAGAATTCGTGGCTGGAAGTTTTTTCTTTCAGTATTTTGACTATGTCATACCACTATCATCTTGCCTCCATGATTTCAGCTGAGAAATCAGCACTCAATCTTATTGTGCTTCCATTGTATGTGATGGTTCTTTTTTCTCTTGCTGCCTTGAGTAATTTCTCTTTTTCTTAAGCATTGGACATTTTGACAAGTATGTGTCTTTTAGTTGCCTGTTGGGATTTATACTGTTTCGAGTTTGCTTAGCTTCCTCTATCTGCACATCCATTTCTCTCAATAGGGTTAGGAAGTTTTCAGCCATTATATCCTTCAACACTTCTTCTTTTCCCTTTCACTTCTCTTCTCCTTCTGGGATCCCCATAATGCATATGTTTGATCGTTTTGGGTTGTCAGTTAATTCCCTGAGTCCCAGCTGGATTTTTTCTATCTTTTTGTCTATTTGTTCTACTATCTGTTTGATTTCCAATGAATTGTCTTCCACATCACTAATTCTTTCTTCTGCCTGTTCAAATGTGCTGCTATGTGAATCCAGCATCTTTTTGATTTCTTGGATTGTGCCATTGGTCACCATCATATCCATTATATTTTTGGGAGTGTTTACAATTTCTTTAGTATGTTGTCCATGTGTCTTCTTTATATTCTTAATCTCTTCCTTCACTTCTTTAACTTGGCCCCTAATATTTGTTTGGAAAACTTCAAGTTGTTGTTCAATGATCTGCATCATTTCCTGGTGTTTAGTTTGTTCATTGATTTGGTCCATATTTTCCTGTTTCCCAGTGTGGTTTGTAATGTTTAGTTGCCCTCTAGTCATCATTTTATCTTGATGGATTTATTCAGTTGATTAGCTTCTCTCTCTGCTCCAGACTTTTATTTAGCTGGTGGTTCTGTGAGTGTGTAAAGTTTTCTCTTTGATACTTTTTCTTCTTATTTTATTTTCTTGCTTCTTTCTATGTTCCCTTGAAGGCAAAGGATTAGGTCTGGAGGAATCAAAAGATGTGAGAAAGGAAGAAGAATAATAGTAATACTGCTAAAAGTTAGAAGAGGGGTCAAATAAGACTTAATGGAGTGAATATTTAACTCAAGTAGGCAGTGTAGAGTAATAGGAAAGAAAGTGGAGTACCTACAATGGACTTGGAAACCAAATATAAGAATTTATATACCATACTTTGAGGGTTAGAATTATGAGGAGTGAGAGAAAGAGTTAAGAAAGGGCTAAAAGACAAGAGTTAATATTAATAAAGAAAGAAAAAAACAAAATAGAGGGAACAGTAATTGACACCTTTGAGTTGTGGTCATATGGAAAAATGTGACATTTAATAGCCACAACTAAAAGCAGAGGGCAGAAATATGAAGGAGGGATAATAGATAGTTTGGAATACAAAATCAATATATAGGGAGAAAGAGAAACTACTGAAGAAGCACAGCAAAGAAGAGAGAAGCTAGGAGCACCTAATTTTTAAAAAATGAAAGAAAGAAGAACAGGGTTTAGAAAGAGGAAAGAAAAGCAGGAGGCAACAAATAAACAGATAAAAAGCAAGAAACCACACTGGCAAGCAGTTAAACAAAGCTAAGGGGGATCAATATTCCCTGGGGTCCCGTGGATCTTCTCAGCCTGCTTGTGTTTATCCATCAATTTCCCCACAGGGTTTTTATATGCAGGTCCTGAAGAAGCTTTTTGCTATTAAACTAAATTAAAAAGAATTTATTTTTCATTTATTAAAGGGACCGTTTTATTTATTTATTTTTTTTTTGGTGTAATACACGACCAAAAATAAGTCCTTCTCTGGACCACCCCCTCACGGAGGGGGACCTAACTGGGCTCCTGGAAACTAATCAAGCACTTCCCAATTTCTGCATTCGCCAGGGACACAAAAGTCTGATGTTTGTCAGTGTAGAATGCTAAAAACGGCAGACTCTGGCAGACTCCGCCCTTCAGAATCAGAGCCCCTGCATCATCACGCTGTGTGTAAATGAGGTTAACTCTGCAGATTCGCCTCTCCCCTCAGCCTGGCGCTGCTTCAAGCCGCCTTATCTGCTCCCCAAAATTATGGGGGATCAAGGCAGCCAGATCAACAGCTAAAATATACCTTCTCTGTTTCTGTCAGAACTCTCCCTCTCTTTGAGATTGCCCCTATTCCCAGCTCCAAGGCCAGGGCTAATCCCTGGGCTGATAGGCTAATCAACTACCTAGAATATTAACCCCTTCCCTCCTCTGGGTGCCGATTCACTGTAGCTGTTTTGTTCATGTAATTTGTGGGGGGTTACAGGAAGCCAAATCCCCAAACAATAAAGCTTTCTTACCAGAGTTCCCCCCTCAGAAAATGCCCCCTCCACCGGGTCACGTCACCCAGTTACCAGAGGGATGGGAGTCACGCTTCCAACCAAGGTTTATTTTCCCATAATGGTGGGGGCCAGGCGACTGTGTTAACCACCACATGCTGGCTTAAAACTCACGAATCTCTATGGTTCAGTCCACAACGCCGATCTGTCCAGATAGAGGCCCCAATATTCTTATTCCACATGCCCAGAGTATAGACCCCCGTGATGCACCCCGTCCACTTTCTGCCATGATCTTTGAGCTGTCTGCAAATGTCCTCCTAAGCCAATACCATCTAGCCCACTTGAGTCTGTTTTAAACAAGAATTTAAATGAAAACACAGGCAGAGCATCAAATAAAACACAAATCTCATTTTGTTTGTAAGGTGAAGAAACAATTGCCTTGGCTTATCCTTAGGTAAAAGCTGTGTGTTGACATGTGAGTGAAAGCAAAGGCATAGCAGCGAAACAAACAAGAATCTTACTAATATTTCAAACTTGAATTAACAACTGCATTCAAAGGGAGGTGAAACCAGTGTGTTAAAGTTGATTGTAAATGAATACAAATGCAAATCAGCCAATGAAACAAGTTTCCTTTTTGGATGTCTGAAGCAAAAAACTCACTGGTTCAACCAGTGTTGAGGAAAAGCAGTATTTTCAAGTTGATTGCAATTGAAAACACATGTATAGCAGTGTAAAAAACAAGAATCTTACTTAGATTTGCAAAGTTAGGAACAAGCAGCTATGGCAGAGTAAAAGCAGGGGTTGGTCATTCGTTGTAAGTGATAACAAGTGAACAGCTGCCAATGTAAAGAATATATTGCTTAGTTTTTAAAACTGAAGAAACCGGAGTTTTGGCATAGCATTAGGTAAAAGCATTCTTTTTATATTGATAATGAGAGAAAGCAAGTGCACAGTAGTAACATAAGTATCTTACTAAACTTTCAAAGTTGAATTAACTGCCCCAAACACAGCCTGTTAGGTGAAACCAGTGTTTTTAACATGAAATTGAATGTAAACACAGGCATAGCAGCAAATAAAAGACAAATCTTATTTACTATTGTAAAGTGAAGAAACCAATGCATTCACTTAGAATTAGGTAAAAATCCGTGTGTTGACATGTGTGTGAAATCAAGGATGTATCAGCCAAAAAACAAGAATCTTACTTATCTTTCAAACTTGAAGTAACGACTGCATTCACAGAGAGTTAGGTGAAACCAGTGACTTGAAACTGATTTTAAGTGAATACACATGGAAATCAGCAAATGAAACGTTACCTTTTTGGTTTCTGAAGCAAAGAACTCAATGCATTCAACAAGCATTCAGGAAAAGCAGTGTTTTCAAGTTGATTGTAATTGAAAACACATGCTTAGCAGTGTAAGAAACAAGAATCTTACTTAGGTTTCAAAGTGAGGAACCAGCAGCTTTGGCAAATGAAAGCAGTGTTTGGGCATTCATTGTAAGTGATAAAAAATGAATAGTTGCCAATATAAGAGTATATTGCTTAGCTTTGAAAACTGAAGATACCAGTGTTTTGGCATAGCATTAGGTAAAAGCAGTGTTTTTACAGTGATAAGGAGTGAAAGCAAGTGCAGAGCTGCCAAACAAATAACTATCTTTCTTAACTTTCAAAGTTGAATTAACAGCTGAATTCATGGACTGTTAGGTGAAACCAGTGTTTTGAACATGAATTTAAATGAAAACACAGGCATAGCATCAAATAAAACAGAAACCTTATTTCATTTTGCAAAGTGAAGAAACCATTGCATTGGCTTATTCTTAGGTAAACACTGTGTGTTGACATGTGATAGAAAGCAAGGGCATAGCAGAAAACAAACCAGAATCTTGCTTACCTTTTAAACTTGAAGTAACTACTGCAATCACAGAGAGTTAGGTGAAACCAGTGTCTTGAAGTTGACTGTAAATAAATAAACATGCAAATCAGCCAATGAAATAAATTTCTTTTTTGGTTATATAAAACAAAGAACTCAATGCATTCAGCCAACGTTAGGGAATAGCAGTGTTTTCAAGTGATTTTCTATGAAAATTCAGGTATAGCGTTGTAGGAAACAAGAATCTTACTTAGATTTCCAAAGTGAGAAACCGGCATCTTTGGCATAGTAAAAGCAGTGTTTTGATATTCATTGTAAGGGAAGAGAATTGCGTAGCTTCCAATGTAATGAGAATATTGTGCAGTTTTGAAAACTGAAAAAAACAGTGTTTTGGCATAGTATTAGGTAAAAGCAGTGTTTTTACATTCATAATGAGTGAATATAAGTGCAGAGCAGCCAAACAAGGAAGTATCTTATATAATTTTCAAAGTTGAATTAACTGCTGCTTTCAAGCCTGTTATGGGAAACCAGTGTTTTGAAGATGAATTTAAGTGAAAACACAGGCATAGCAGCCAATAAAAGACAAATCTTAATTAGATGTGTAAACTAAATAAAACACTGCCTTGCTTGAACATTAGGTAAAAGCCATGTCTTGACATGTGAGTGAAAGCAAGTGCATAGCAGCGAAACAAACAAGTGTCTTACTTAACATTCAAAGTTGAAATAACTGCTACATTCACAGCCTCTTATGGGAAACAAGTGTTTTGAAGATGAATTTAACTGAAAACACAGACATAGCAACCAATAAAACACACATCTTATTTAGTTTTGTAAAATGAAGAAATCACAGCATAAGCTTAGCCTTAGCTAAAATCTGTGTGATGACATGTGAGTGAAAGCAAGGGCACAGCAGCCAAACAAACAAGAAAATTATTTGCCTTTCAAAGTTGAAGTAACTACTGCATTCACAGAGAGTTAAAAGGAACTAGTGCCTTGAAATTGATTTTCAGTGAATATGCATGCAAAACAGCCAAGGAAAGAAATTTTCTTTTTGGTTTTCTGAAGCAAATTATTCCCTACATTCAACAAGCGTTCAGGAAAAACAGTGTTTTCAAGTTGATTCTTATTGAAAACACATGTATACCATGGTAAGAAACAAGAATCTTACTTAGGTTTCAAAGGGAGGAATCGGCAGCTTTGGCATAGTAAAAGCAGTGTTTTGACATTCGTTGTAAGTGATAACAAGTGCATAGCTGCCAATGTAAGGAGTATATTGCTTAGGTTTGAAAACTGAGGAAACCAGTGTTTTGGCATAGCAGTAGCTAAAAACAGTGTTTTTACATTGATAATGAGTGAAAGCATGCGCAGAACAGCCAAACAAATAAGTATCTTACTTCACATTCAAAGTTGAATTAACTGCTGAATTCACAGCCTGTTAGGTGAAACCAGTATTCTGAACATGAATTTAAATGAAAACACAGGCTTAGCATCAAATAAAACAGAAATCTTATTTAGTTTTGAAAAGTGAAGAAACCACTGCTTTGGCTTAGCTTTAGGTAAACACTGTGTGTTGACATATGAGTGAAAGCAAGGGCATAGCAGCCAAACAAACAAGAAACTTACTTACCTTTCAAACTTGAAATATCTACTGCATTCACAGAGAGTTAGGTGAAATCAGTGTCCTGAAGTTTATTGTAAATGAATACACATGCAAATCAGCCAAAGAAACAATTCTCCTTTTTCGTTTTCTGAAACAAATTTCTCACTACATTCAGCCAACATTAGGGAAACGCAGTGTTTTCAAGTTGATTGTAATTGAAAACACATGCTTAGCAGTGTGAGAAACAAGAATCTTAGGTTTCAAAGAATGGAAATGGCATCTTTTTCAGACTAAAAGCAGTGGTTGGTCATTCATTGTAAGTGAAAACAAGTGAATAGCTGCCAATGTATGGAGTTTACTGCTTAGTTTTGGAAACTGAAGAAACCAGTGTTTTGGCATAGCATTAGGTAAAAGCAGGTTTTAAATTGTTAATGAGTGAAAGCAAGCACGAAACAGCCAAACAAAAAAGTATCTATCTTAACTTTCAAAGTTTTATTAACTGCTGCATTCACAGCCTGTTAGGTGAAACCAGTGTTTTGAACATGAATTTAAATGAAAACACAGGCATAGAATAAAATAAAACACGTATCTTTTTTAGTTTTGTAATCTGAAAAATCCACTGCATTGGCTTAGACTTACGCAAAAGCTGTGTGTTCACATGTGAGTGAAAGCAAGTGCATAGCAGCCAAACAAACAAGTCACTTAGTTAAATTTCAAAGTTGAATTAACTGCTGCATTCACAGCCTGTTGGGAGAAACCAGTGTTTTGAACATGAATTTAAATGAAAACACATTCATAGCATCAAATAAAATGCAAATCTTATTTCGTTTTGTAAAGTGAAGTAACTACTGCATTGGCTTAGCCTTAGGTAAACACTGTGTCTTGACATGAGTGTAAAAGCAAGGGCATAGCAGCCAAAGAAACAAGAATCTTACTTACCTTTCAAACTTGAAGTAGCTACTGCATTCCCAAAGAGTTATGTGAAACCAGCGTCTTGAGCTTGATTGTAAATTAGTACACATGCAATTCAGCCAATGAATCAAGATTCTTTTTTGGTTTTCCAAAGCAAAGAACTCAATGCATTCGGCCAAAGTTAGGGAAAAACAGTGTTTTCAAGTTGATTGTAATTGAAAACACATGTATAGCATTGTAAGAAACAAGAATCTTATTTAGATTTCCAAAGTGATGAACCGGCAGTTTTGGCAGGGTAAAAGCAGTCATTGTTCATTCGTTGTAAGTGATAACAAGTGAATAGCTGCCAATGTAAGGAGTGTATTCCTTAGTTTGAAAACTGAAGACAGCAGTGTTTTGGCATAGCATTATGTAAAAGTGGTGTTTTTTCATTGATAATGAGTGAAAGCATGCGCACAGCAGCAAATAAATAGGAATCTTACTTAACTTTCAAAGTTGAATGAACTGCTGCATTCAGAGCCTGTTAGGTGAAACCAGTGTTTTGAACATGAATTTAAATGAAAACTCAGGCATAGCATCAAATAAAACACAAATCTTATTTAGTTGTGTAAATTGAACTGGACCACTACATAGGATAAGCCTTAGGTAAAAGCTGTGTGATGATATTTTAGTGAAAGCAAGGGCGTAGCAGCCAAACAAGCAAGAATCTTACTTGCGTTTCAAACTTTTAGTAACTACTGCATTCACAGAGAGTTAGGTGAATCCAGTGCCTTGAAATTGATTTCAAGTGAATACACATGCAAATCAGCCAAGGAAAGAAATCTCCTTCTTGGTTTTCTGGAGCAAAGTATTCCCTGCATTCAACCAGCATTCAGGAAAAGCAGTGTTTTCAAGTTGATTGTAATTGAAACCATATGCTTAGCAGTGAAAGAAGCAAGAATCTTACTTAGGTTTCAAAAGTGAGGAACCGGCAGTTTTGGCAAAGCAAAAGTAGTGGTTGGTCATTCGTTGTAAGTGATAACAAGTGAATACCTGCCAATGTAAGTAGTATATCGCTTAGTTTTTAGAACGGAAGAAACCAGTGTTTTGGCATAGCATTAGGTAAAAGCAGTGTTTTTACATTGATAATGAGTGAAATAAGTGCACATTAGACAAATAAGTGTCTTACTTAAGTTTCAAATTTGAATGAACTGCTGCATTCACAGACTGTTAGGTTAAACCAGTGTTTTTGTTTTTTTCTTTATTGTTGGTAAAAATCAAATTTTTCACAATACATACCAATATATGTAAAATGATATATAAATACATATGCATATATGTGCATTTGTTTACTAATTGCTATTATATATATATAATGTGTATATATATATATATAAAAGTTGCTTAGATTACCTAAATATTACTCAGAAGTTACAGGGATTCTCATGTTCTCCACCACCCACACCTGCAACAACATCCCACCCCAGAATTCCTCATCCATGTGGTACAACACCCGCAAGGCATATATACGTCCTGGGGCCTTTCCACTGAGCATAGACCACAGTTCACATCACAGACCAGACTCTGTCCCACCCATTTCTGCATCATATATTCTAATGGAAAATTGCCTGCATCCATCGCCGCTTCACCACTCAGGACAAACATCAAAGTCCCAAAAGAGCTCCAGTATTTCAACTGCCCCTCCTCTCCCTGCCCAAAAATGTGCAGTGGCCACCGGCTCCACCTCACTGTTAAAATTCCTTCCATTGCTTGAATCCCAATATGTCTAAAACAGAACACCACCAAATCCACTCTGGTACACAGCTCCTTCCCCAATCCTGAGGGGACTTGAAAGGTGATGTCCACTCCACCTCCAAGTGAGACAGGATATAGTGGATGGCATTATCTTGCCTTCAGCTGCAGGCCCTCTCCATTCCCTGGGATGGCCGTTGCCCATCATCGTCTCCTCTCCAGTTTACTTGGATGAGTCCATTGAGCTGTAGGTTAAGAGTTGCAGCTCCACCGAGATTCCAGGCACAGCTGGCACATAGGTGGGACAGAGGATACAGTCTCTGGATGTACACCTTAAAACTCCTGCATCACATATAGGTTTGAGTAGAAGGGACTGATGGACCATGTGCAAGGATGACTTATTTGAGTCTTACTCTGTCACTCTCAGGAACACAGGTGCCAATGAAAAGCCCACTAATTAGGCATCAATCTCTGGGGCTATCCCCACTTGTATAGGACATGTGTGTCACCAGAGACCTCAGGATTCCCTCAGTGTGGGGTGATACCCACTTTGGTGTTCTATGAGATCCTACTGAGGTATGCATAAGTATTACCTCTGGGATGAACTCCTGAAACTCTTTGAAGTCTCTTAGCCATGTGAACTCATTTCTCTTTACATTTTCCCCCTTTTATTCAAGATCTTTTTCTGATCGTCTTGCCAGTTGACACTTGGTATTAATCCCTCGTTGCCAGGGAGGCTCGTCCTTGGGAGTCATGTCCCACATAGAGGGGAAGGTAATGCATTAAAATGCTGAGTTTGGCTTAGAGAGAGGCCAAATTTGAGCAACAAGGAGGCTCTCAGTTGGTAATCCTTAGGCACCCAAAAACAGTAGGCTAAATTTCGATTGGAAGAGCAAATACACATATGGCTAGTCCTCAATAACAAGAACCCATCAGTGGGCCATCCTCTTTTGCCAGACACTGCTTCTGCACACAGGGGACGGTTGCTGCTCCCTTGTGGAATGTAGCAGAGCTCTCCAGGTTGGGAATTCAGACAGCCTCATTAATTGAGCAATTGTCTACCCACCATGACCATGCCCCATCCCTTGACCATTTGAACAATTTTATATATCTTTCATGTATATTCAGATGGACTTACTCCCATGAATCCCCCATCCCAGACACCCCCTACCAACGATTCTCTGCAGCCCCTCTTGTAACCTTTCTGTGATCCAAACATTCCTTGAATATGAAGCCAATATAATAACAACATAAAATTAATAGGAAAAAGAAATAGTAATGGTAATTTTAAATGCAAGAGATAAGTACAAGTAGACTCAGAAGAAAAAAAAAGGAAACTAAACTGGTAAAAAATTATAGTTAGCAGATTGGGACATTTGAAAAAATGGGGAAAAAACAAAACAATCAAAAATACTTTTTTAAAAGGAATTACTCTTTTTTTCCTTTTATCACTGTAATATCGGATGTCCAGTGTATCAGGAAACCTTACCCCTCTCATTCCCCAGTGTCTCCCAAATTTCAATTTAATTTTCAGAGAAGTTTTAGGTCACAGCAAAGTCACACACAGAATACTAGAGACTCCCACATACAAAACTTCCCTCAACCTTCCCCACCGCATATTAAAACCT
>JAQZBX010004874.1:7263-58542 GCA_029593785.1 Cabassous unicinctus
AAAAAAAAAAAAGCACAGTATATTCAGTATGATCCTTTTGTAGAAAGAAAAATATGTATGTGGTGAAATAGTGGTGGTGATCTTGTGTGCTGAGAATATGGGTGTGATATTTGTTTTCTTTTTCTTACCTATTTGCCACTTCTAATTTTAATGTCAATAAACATAAAAAATATACTACTCAACCTTTCTGATCAGGTTAACTTTTATAAGAATACTTAATGAAAAAGGCAAAGCTCTACCCCTGGGCCTCAGTGGTAAAGCGACCCCCATGTCACATCTACCCACATGGGTAGATGTGTCAGCCACCGTTCTGTCAGGGACCTGAGTTCAACCCAGATGGTGCAAAGGATGAGACACGAATGAGGGCATGTTTCACCATGGGTGGTCAGGGAGAGCAAATGAGGGTGACAAGGCATGCAGAGACTAGGAACAGTGGGATGCCAAGACCACCCCTAGGGCCAAAGAGATACAAGGAGGAAATAGAGTTACCTGAGCCCAGGAGAGCAGGGGTTGTGGAGGGGCCCACCTGGCAGAAGCTGCAGGCGTGAAGGGTCACAGCCCTTGTCAGGCACCAGGGAAGCAGGGAGGAAGTACCCTGACTGCTCTTTCCTCCTGCATTCTTATTTCCTGCTGGCACTTCCCCTTGACCAAACCCAACCGGAAGCCAGCTGGCAAGGGAGCCTGGCTAATCCATAGGGGTTGGCCTTCTGGTGCAGAGAACAGGGCAGAGAAGGGCAGGAAATGGACCTGGTGATGGGGGGTGTGCAGCAAACATATGTCAATCACCTGGAGAGAGGGGTGCTTCCTTCAGGAGACTGAAACAAAATGAAGAACTTGTTGGGGGCAATGTTGTGTGAGGAATCTGATTTTTCTGCCTATGATCAGAGCTTCAAAAGCATGGAGATGGGATCACAGATCACCTGGTCCTAACTGATCACCCATTCTTTTCTGTATAGCACAGAAATTCCTCAGGAATAAAACCATCTACAGTACACCCTTGGACACCATCCCTGCTGCCTGGTGGGGATATGGGCACTGCCAGGGAAAGGAAGACCCAAGCCATGCCCAATCTACCTAGCTTTTCCCCACTGTCTCGTCTCTATTCCCACCTTCCCCTTCCATTTCATTGCCCTTATCACTGGCCTCAAAGGATGGCATAACAAGAGTAATAGCAGCAGCTCACATTTATTGAGCCCAGACACTTTGGCAGGCTCTGCTTGCTCTAAGCACTTGACATGATGAACTCACTTAATTCTCACAACAACCCCATGAAGAAGGCAGCATTGCTCACCACTCTACTGAGAGGCTAAGAGCACGGATAATGTCTGGGGTTGAATGCCGCCTCTGCCATGTTCTAACTGTGTGACTCAGTTTTTGCAGCTGCAAAGTGGGTATAAAAATAGTGTCTACATCATGGGGTTGTTGTGAGGACTAAGTGAATAAATATGGGGAAAATGCTCTGAACTGGGCTTAGCACATGTTAAGTAGTCAAATAGTGTTCGTTATTATTGCCCCCAGTTCCCACATAATGAAATTTAGGTACAGAGACATTAAGGTACTTGCCTCAAGTCACAGAACTGAATTGCAGAATACCTGAAATTCTAACCAGTGCTCTGGTTTCCTGGACAAAGCCTCTTAACCACTGTCCCATGTCCGACTCATTCCTTCACTTTCTTTTGAAGCAGAACGGGTGGGATCACTTTCTCAGGTTTGAAGTCCATCTACCCTATCAAAGGATGCAAACTGAGTCCCTCACATTTTGGAAGACCCTCCCCACTGCCCAAATGAACATCTGCAGAAATCCCACCCATCTTTCAAATCTCACTTCCTCTGGGTGGCCAGCAGACAGGGGTCAGTGTATAGCTTCTCCTTGGTCTCCTATTCCTTGAGATCAGACAGAATGGAGAACTGAGTTGTCGAAACTTCAAGGCCCAGATCAGCCAGGTGGGTCGTCAGTTTCAAAATGTGCACCATGGAAAGTCATGGCAAATGTGAGCTCCAGCTCAGCTACCCAATCTAGGTCAGAGGGGGGGACAGGGCAGAATCTCTCCTTTGCACAGTGGATGTCAAGCATATCACCGTCATTAGCTTATCTACCAACCTGAGAAGGTCGTCAGCTCTTGTTGCCATAGCTGACAGAACTCAGACAGAATTCAAGAATTCTTTAGGCCTGGCCCACAGCATGATCCCTCAGGCTCTTTATTTCATTTCTTAGAAACTAGTTTACTTGCATCTCTGTCTTGGCCTCCTCTTAGTCAGAGGCTTTATAACTAGATTTTTCTTCAGTCTCATCTTTCATTTTGGAGTGAAATATAATCAGTTACCACCTACAACAGAACTTGCTGAAAGCTGTATCACTGGGGAGGCAAAAGGCCCCAATGTAATGTCCATGACTTGTTGAAAACACAATAATCAAATGGCCATTCAACAAATCTATTTTTCTTTGATTCTTTTTTTTTTTGTCCTGTTATTCAATGCACATTGAAATAATATGAATGCAACATGTCCTCAATTTTACAGGTAACCAAAGTCAGAAGAGATTGACTAGTATTCATTGAAAAAAAACAAACCAGAAATTCCTCCAAAAACATCATGCACAAGTGAAAATCTCATAATTTTGGTTTGTACAATCTTAGTTCGTGCTTCCTTTTCTCCCTTTATCCATCTTCATAAAATTGCTTTCAGAAAAGGGGTCATTTATTCAATTATAGCAGTTCTTCACTTGTAACTTGACTGGGTCACAGATGTTGCTGAGCAATGTCTAGACAGGAACCTGGCATCTGGCTGTGTGAGAGTAGGAGGTGACACAGGGGTGGTTCTAGACTCAGTTTCCTTGTCTGTCAAATGGGGGTAGGGTGAGCCTAGCCCAACACAATTTCTAAGGTCCCTTCTGACTTAAAAATACATGGTTTTCTCACTAGTTCTGGACCTGAGTACTTAAAAATATATGCTGAGCTGGGTTCTAAGTCTTTAATTACTCATGAAAATGCTCTTAGCACTAAACCAAATGTGGGGGCACCAGTAGCTGTGGGGGTGGATGCAGGACCTTTGCTAGTCAATAGGTTAATTTTCTGGTGTTTAGAAAACATGTCCCCCTGGGTGGAAGTGCCTCTCAGGCATGTGGTTGAGTGAGCAGACAGTCCCTTTTGTGAATTAGGAACAGACACCCTTTCCTGTGGGCAGATGTGGCCTGTGCTCTGCTTGACCAATGAAGCTCCCCCTCATTCTTTAACCTAGTCCCTTGTCCAGACACCAGCTGCACAGACTACCTGTGGACACTGTGATGGGGTCATGTCCATGAATAGAATCCTACTGAAGCCTTCACAATAACTAAGCAGGGACCTGATTTTTTTTTTTTTGTGAGTGCTCCAAAATTCTTTGATTTTATCTTTTAAAAAACCTCTGTGCAAATTTGAGTAGACATTTCTTGAAATATAACATACAGACTTCTCACCTTACAAAAAAGTCATGTTTTGTGAATGGACACAAATGGATTTTTAGCCTGGGTTTTTCTAGAAAGCAGAGTCTGAGAAAGGAGCTTGAATGCAGGTGGTTTACTTTGGGAAATGATACTAGGCAACTGGAATGGGAGACTGGGTGACGTCAAACAGAGGAGGGGAAGCCAGTAAAGGTACTTTATTGAGCTGATCCCTAATGTAGTCAAATGGAGTTCCATCCTGCTTAGAGCACTGAGGAAGTGTAGAGAGCATGTCTTAGAACTGTCCTCTCATTGAATGGAAGAGAGGTGCATTTCCTGGCTCTGACTCCTGGCACCCATCAGTCAAGGGCTGACCTGGGGTGTTAATTTCCTCAAGTATTCAAGTTTGCACATATGTCAGAATGGTTAAAGAGATGGTGGTGTTGGCAATGGTACTGGGGCAAGGAAGACAAACCCATATCCAGATAAGTGTTGATTCTAATAAAGATGAATTACTGCTCCCTCTGGGATAGAGAGCATCTGATGTAATAACCTACCACCAAGTGACTGAGCTGGTCTCCCTAAGGGATGTGTGCTATATGAAAGGCTTGGTGTCATTCTTTGCTGATGGCAGTCAGATATTCAGCACAGCCTTGGTGAGAGGGCACGCAGCACCTCATAGAATCTGTATCCCTGCCCAAGTCCACTCAGTCAGGCAAGGCCTGGAATGACTAAGGAGAGAGGCTGGCTGACATTTATAGATGTTCAGTGCTGCACTTGCAAGGGAGGTTCTCTGGTGGGCCTTGATATGAGACCCTGAGATCTGTGTGATTTGTGCCCAGCACCATAAGTTCATCTATGTGATTTCCTCCATACTTTGTTGTCTCCAAACTTTTGGGTTTACAACTTCAAGTCTTCAGACCCAATCAGCCAAGCCTTTCTCCAAAGCCATGAGCCCAGGTGTAGTGGTTTGATATTATTTATGAATTCCAAAAAAGAGATACTGGTTACATTTGTAAACTGGTCTATTCCTCTGGGTATGATACCCTTTGATTGTATTAGATTCAGCTGAGATACCTTTGATTAAATTATGTTAAGATTAGGGCTGTGATTCCACCACATCATTAGGGCATGCAGGGTTGAGTCCTTGCCCCCTTGGTGGGCGGACACTCACACAGAAAAAGACACAGCAGAGGAAAGAACTTGGTTTTGACACTGGAGTCCTGGGGAGAGTTGAACCATTTGCCTTATAGTTTACAGTTGACCTAGTGAAGAGACCACAGCAGCTGAGCCCAGAAAGTAATGAGCCCTGGGAAGAGAGATGAACTCTATGCCAGCCTACAGCTGAGATTGAAAGAAGCTGGACCCATGGAGCCTTAAGAGGGAAGAGGAAGGCTGAACCCTCACAGACAGAGGAAGGCTGAACCCTCACAGACGTCACCCGCCATCTTGTGTCAACACGTGGCAACAGACTTTGGGTAAGAAAGTACCTCTCATGGTACCTTGAGTTGGTCTCTTTAAGGCCTTGTGACTGTAAGCTTCTACCCCAAATAAATACCCTTTATAAAAACCAACAGATTTCTGGTACTCTACATCAGCACCCCTTTGGCTGACTAATTCACCAGATATTCCCTTAAATCAGACCACTTCTCCCTCCATACACCTCTGCTCACTGGGGGTGGTGGGGGGGGAGGGAGGTGACCTTCACCATCCTTTAGGGCCACCCCAGAATGGGGCTGTAGTCTGGCGGTAGTCCCTTTTTGGCTAATACCAACTTGTCAAGCCAATCTATCTGTGATCTACGTACAAATATTTTTCTCATCTGTTAGTTGTAAATTTCTCTTGAGGCCTTATGGGTGAACTGAGTAAGAAAGGTAGATAATGCAGGAACCTGGGGCACGTGTTACTTGTGTCCTCTGGATCCATTCTGGCCAAACTCCAAATATGACATTTCCATTGTATAATGGATTGCTGCTGTGCCTGCCCAATATTGTGACCTAGTGGATCTGATAATACCCAGCTCATAATAAGCAGCTCTGACTACATGACTCTTGATGTCCCAAGGTCAGAACCTCCATCTCTGCCAGGGCTCAGGAGATATTTTTCAAATGACATATTGTCTTCTGCTGCAGAAGGCAAGACGTAGCTCCAGGAGCCTGTGAGCTTCTTTGAAACTCTCCTTATTGACTGTGACAGAGACCCCATACACATAGCATCTGTATCTACAATGACTACCTTTAGCACCATTAGATCTGCTGGTCAAATGGCCTGCATGACAGGGCCACTTGTACCACATACAAGCACTGGACTGCTGCAGAGCAGTCTTGCTCTGGCACTCAAAACTGGCAGCCTTCAAGTCACCCAGTAAAGGGGTCAGAGCAGTGTTCCCAAGAGCAGTATGTGCTGCTTCTGCATTCTAAAGATTTTTAATATTTTAAACATTACTCCAGAATCATTTGATGCTCCTTCCATGAAGAGATGAAGTCATGACTTTCTCCCCTTGAATCTAGCTAGCTTTTTGCTACTTCAACTAATAGAATATAGCAGAAGATATAATGTGTGACTTTAGAAGCTAGATCATAAAAGGCCATGTATCTTCTCCTTTATTCACTGGAACACTACCTCTTCCACTCCACTGAAGCTACCATACTGTGAAGACGTCAACACCACACAGGGAGATTGTGTGATGGTGCTCTGGTTAACAGTCCCTGCTGAGCCCAGCCTCAAGCCACCCAGCTCAAGCACTAGAAATTTAATTGATGATGACTCAGATGATTCCAGTCCTCAGGTATTTGAATCATCTCTAGCCATTGGAGGTTTCTCAACCAAGGCTCAGGCCAGCCATTCTTAACTGAGGTTTCTCATCTGAGCCACAGAAGACAGAAAATTATTTAAGTGACTATTTTCTCAGTTTGCCTAAGTAAGATCCCATTTTAGATACATAGGAGAGAAATTATTTCATTACATACAAATGGATGTCTTAGGGCATTCAGGCTTGATTTTCTTATGGAACCCCAATTGAGAAAATCTGGCAGAAATCAAGGAGTAGAGACAAGACATTCCTGCTGTGTTCTGTCCAAATTGCCAACCCACACAATCTGTAAGCACAATAACTGGTTGTTTTATCTAAGTTTTGGGATGGATTTGTATGCAAAAATAGAAAACTGGAACAAGGTACAAGTTCTAATATCTTGTCATTTACCAGCATACCCCAAATTACTGGACTCCTGAAAATGTCACTGATGTGGCAGTTTGGTGAATTTTTTTGGAGTTTTGTTCCCACCTTCTGACATATGTGTTGCTACTTCTGTTTCCTGGGTTCAATTTGCATGATGTCATCAATATAATGTTCCAGCATGTGTATGTAATATCAAGGCAATTAAGATCCCTGTAGACTATTTTGTGACATTGCACAAGGGATTTCATATAGCCTTGGGCAAGACTGTGAATGTGTACTGATGTCCTTCCCATTTAATGAGGTCTGCTTTTCATTCTCTCTATTGATGAGGAGTTGAAAGGAACATATTCACCAGATCAATAGCAACATATCAAGTGCTAGGGGCTGTGTTGATCTGTTTAATAGAGATATCACATCTGGCTCAGCAGCTGAGATTGGGGCTGCCATTTGGTTAAGTTTCTGGTAGTCCACTATTATCCACCATTATTTGAGAATTAACTTTTTCTGGGGCCATAGAAATGAATTACATAGAGATATGATGGAGACCACTATTGCTACATACTTTGAGTCTTTGATAGTGGCACCAACTCTTTTCTAGAATATAGTGTTGACTTGAGCTTACTCTCTTGGCCAGTGGGGTTTAGGGTTGGGTAGTTTCAGAGGCTTCCACCTGGTCCTTCCTATATTAATGGCTCTTATTCCACAGATTGGGGAACTAGTGGGAAGATTCTGCCAGCTGCTTTGGTTATCCATCCAAATTATGCACTTGGGGAATGGAGAAATGACCACAGGGTGGGACCATAGACCCATTGAATCCAATTTGAGGAATTCTTGTGCCAGCTCTCAGTTATATTTTTCCAATTCAACAAGTCAAGTAGCACCCTGGTTTGTTGATCTACTTCACCACTGGGAACATCCTGTTTTGTTTTTTTTAGCCACTGCCACAGATGCCTGAGGGTCAAGGCATCTTCCAACTTTGTTTCCCATTATAGTAATCACAAACACCTTGTCAGTGAAGAATTGCTATTGGAGTTCCTCACAATATGACAGTGCTCCCTTCATCAGAGTATTTATTTAGACAAAGGAATGTCCTCTGGACCTTCCTCAGGAATATGGACAAATGGAGAGTTCTCTGATCTCACAAATAAATCTCTTTTAACATTTCCATCTCCCTTTGATCATTCCTTGAAACTTACAAGGTCATTCTAGCAATTCTACCTTATACTGTGGTCCATTGTTGGGTCCAAGCTTCAGGGAGTCATCCTAAGTAGTAGGATTGGATCAAGATGTTTTTGCCAGAATCCAGAGTGTTAAATCCAGAGATAAAGAAGAATGCTCCCACATCAATTAATTCTCCCCTTCTATCTTTATGTTCATACCTCCTTTGTCTAACCCTCTCAAGGTACACTCCTACATGTGTTTTCCTGGTTCCTGCCAGTGCTTATTAGCCTGGTCTTGCAAGTCTTTGGATATATAAGGAACAGGCATATTTCTTAGAACAGACTGCACAAGACCTGAGTTTACTTATTGGTAATGAAGAGAGGTGGCGGAAAGGGCAAGGTCAGATCTTGAGGAGGGCAAGTAACATCTTGTGAAGTACCCACTCAGGTAAAGCTTTTGCAGTGTCTCCAGATTTGGAGAAGCTGTTTTTCTTTGGAAAGGGGGAGATAGTTTTTTCTTTCAGCCCTGAGGTTTCAGGGAAATCTCAGGGTTCACTATTCTTAGGTTTATTTACACAAACGTCTGTTTGTGTGATAGTTAAATTCATGTGTCAACTTGGTTAAGTTTTGGTGTCCAGTTGTTAAGAAAGTACTGGCTTGATTGTTGATTGTTACTATGAGGACATTCTGTGGGCTTAAATCATCAGTAAGTTGACTGCATCTATGGCTGATTACATATATAATCAACTGAAGAGATTGCCTTCAACAATGAGAGAAGCCTCATCCAATCAGTGGAAGGCTTTAAAATGAGAAATGATGATTTCAGCAGTAAGAAAAGAGAATTTCCATCTCTACTTCAGCCAGCCAGCTTCTCCTGGGGAATTCATTGAATTCAACGGAATTCCCAGCTTGTGGCCTGTCCTATGAAATTTGGATTTGTGCATCCCCACAGTTGTGTGAGACAATTCTTATAAAATTTTCATATTTATAGTTACCTCATGTCAGTTCTGTTTCTCTAGAGAGCCCCGACTAATACAACTTGTTTACACAAATGATCCTATTCCTTCCCCATCAGGGATTTTGACCTTGGCATAGAAGATCTGTTCAGGTTGTACATTTAGTTGTCTCTGCAGTCTTGCCACCCTTAAAATTAGTTTCTAGGCCTGCTTTTTAGCACAATCTATTACACAACTGCAGAAGATAACAGAAGAAAAAAAGTCTCTTTAAACATTGCCAATAAAGCTTCCTAAGCTAATAATTGCTTGACATGAGCCTGTCATTTTCTTTTTTTCAAAGCCTCTGTGACAAATTGTATTTTCCAAAGATGGCTCCAACAATGTCTACCATACTACATGGTAACCACTCTCCCACAAAGAGGTAGAATCTGTTTTTCTACTCACCTGGATCTGAATGAGCCTTGTGACTGCTTTGATCAATAGAATAGGATAGAAATGACATAATGCTGATGCTAGATGTAGCCCTTAACTGGCCCGGCACTTCTACTTCTTCTACTTCCTTGGAATACTTTCTTTGGAGGAGACCAGCCACCGTGTTATAATTCTGACTAGCCTCAGCCCTCCATGCTGTAAGAGCCCCAACCGAGTTTGTAGCTGACAGTCATCATCAATTGCCAGCAGTATGAGAGCCATCTTGGAATTCAGTTGACTCTAGCTCCAACTATCTTGTAACTAAAACCACATGAGAGAGCCTGAATGAAAAACTACCCAGCTGAACTTAGTCAACTCACCAGCCATGAAAGATAATAATACACTGTTGTTTTAAGCAATGAGTTTTGGGCTAGTTTGTTACACAGCAACAGATAGCCAGAACAACATATAAAGCCATTAACAAAAGCCATCCAAGTCTACCCTCCTTAAAATCACTATTGCTTGCTTCCAGAGTGTGCAATTGGCTAACTACCACCTTCTATCTATTCCTCCTTCTAACACACCCTGGGGTGATGTTACCACATACCACTTACTACCAGCAATGGGTTCCTTGTTGCTGTCATACTGGCAACTGATCCAGCTCAAGCACCCAATCCTGAGAATCCTATTTCTAGGGCTACTTCTGGTACCAACCATTTTAGCCTGGACTCTCTGAAAGAAATGCAAGCCCTTTTTCAGGAAAGTCAAAGCTCATCTAACTGTACATTTACAATTGGTGCATTTTACTGTATATAAAATATACCTTAATAAAGTTGATTAAAAAGTTTATGTTTTACTTGGGAAGTTGGTGGGGTAGGAAGCTCCAGGAATCAGTCCCTCCAGAAGAACAACTAGGAAGTAAATAAGAATTGTTGTGAAACTCTAGGGTTTAGTAGAACACTGTGTAGCATCCAGGGAAGAGCAGGAAGAAGAGGTTGGTAAATTGTGGGAAATACGGTGAATTTCACTCTCTTGTGCAGTAGCTATCATTGCTCATCCCCCAGACTTGTGGCAGGCAGTAGTGAGGTCTTCAACCCCAGTTTCTGGTGCAGTTGCTGGTGTCAGGGTTGGACATAAATACTTAGTTCCCTGAAATCTAAGGATGTGCAGTCCAGTCACTGATAACTGCTTTTCATCACCTATGTCAGGTCACTGGGGGCTGGTTCTGAGGGTGGTCATTGTTCCAAAGCAGCTCAGGAAAAAGCAGCAGAGAATTCTTAAGGTCAGCAGCGATCCTCAAAACTGTGAAAAAAAAGTAAAGGTTTGCATTTATGGGGTAAGTGCCAAATCAAAAAACATTGCTTCAAAGGGTCATGTAGGAGAAGCTCCTGGAATCCTTGCTGGCTCCTGCCTCACCTCCTCCCCAGGTCAGTATGGAGCCAGCAGGTGCTCCTTTTGAGGGTTCCTGGCCTCTTTCCAGCTGGAAAACACTGACTTAGGAAACTCCTTTCCAGTTTGCTCCCCTCCCAGAATTTGCACTCCAGGCAAAAGCACCTTGGGACAGCAAAAGCTAATGAAGGATGTTGTTTATGTGGGAGAGTGTGGGAGGTGTGGGGAGCAGGGCATATGGGAATCCCTATATTTTTTGTGTAACATTTGTGTAATCTAAGAATCTTTAAAAAAAATTAAAAAATATTCACCCCCCCTCCCCCCAAACAAACAAACAAAACAAAAGAAACAGTTGAGTCAGATAACCTAGGGCAAAGGCTTACCTTCTTTAAGTATTGTGGTGGTGCACCCAAGAAAGGGAGAAGGTCTTTTCCGAGGGAGTAGAGGGGGCATTCAAACTCCTGTAAACAGAACTCCTTAGGCCACTAGCAAGCACAAGCCCAGACCAAGACACAGGCTCAGAAAAAAACAGATAGGACCCTTCCCTTTAAATTTGCCTTGGGCTAACTTTCTTGATAGGAGGGCTGGATTCTGAAGGAAAGTACGGTCAACACAAAATGAAACTGCAAAGACTGTGAAAGGTGTTTTTTTCTTTGGTTTCTTTTGGTTTTGTTAGCTCCTGGCACTCAGGAAAATTTCTGTCTTATCACTAGCTAGATACAAACTCAAAAAACAAACAGCTCAGGGAATAAATCCCAATGTTAACATTTAAAAATATTAAAACGTATAGTGTGCAACAAAAGATTATAAGACAAACAAATAAGAAATGATGGCCCATCCAAAGGAAGAGGATAAAATCCAGAAAACATCAATGAAGAAGACCAGACTATGGACATATCAGACAAAGATATTTAAAAGGATCTTTAATATGCCTAAGGAGATGAAGTTATATACAGAGAAAGAGTTAAAGGATATAGGGAAAACAGTGAATTAATAATATAAGAATCTCAGTAAAGAGACAGACAGTTTTAAAAGGCTGTAAAGAATTTTTACACAGAAAACTACAAAACATTGCTAAAAGAAATCAAAGAAGAACTAAATAAATTTAAGGGCATTCTGTGTTCATGGATTGGAAGACTAAATATTAAGATGCCAATTCTACCCAAAGTGATTTATGGCCTTCTTTGCAGAAATGTAAAAGCCAATCATGAAATTTATATGGAGTGGTAAGTGTCCTGAAGAGCCAAAACCATTGTTAAGAAGAAGAGTGAAGTTAGAGGACTCACACTTCCTGATCCTTAAACTTATTACAAAGTCACAGTAATCAAAACATCATGGCAGTGGCACAAGGTCAGACATACAGACCAATGGAATCAAACTGAGAATTCAGAAATCAACCCTCACATTCATGGTCAAATGATTTTGGACAAGAGGCCAAATCTACCCAATTGGGAAAGAATAGTCTCTTCAACAAATAGTGCTGGTAAAACTGGATATACATGTGCAAAAGAATGAAGGTGGACCCCTATCTCATGCCATATACAAAAATTAACTCAAAATGGATCAAAGACCTAAATATAAGAACCAGAAATATAAAACTACTAGAAGAAAATATAGGGAAGCATCTTTGGGACCTTGTGTTAGGCAATGATTTCTTAGATCTTATACCAAAAGCACAAGCAACAAAAGAAAAATTGATAAATGGGACCTCATTAAAAACTTTTGTGCATCAAAGGACTTTATTGTGGAAATAAAACAACAATCTACAAAATGGGAGAAAATATCTGGAAACCAAATATCCGATAAGGGTTTAATATCAAGAATATATAAAGAAATCCTACATCTCAACCACAAAAAGACAAACAACCCAACTAAAAATGGACAAAAGAGTTGAATAGACATTTCTCCAAAGAAGATATGCAAATGGCCAAAGAGCACATGAGAAGATGCTTAACATCTTTAGCCATTAAGAAAATGCATATCCATTTGACAATGAGATACCATTTGACACCCGCTGAAATGTCTACCAGTTAAAAAAAAAAGGAAAGTTACAAGTGTTGTTGAGGATGTGGAGAATTAGAATCATTCATTCATTGTTGGTTGGAATGTAAAATGGTGCAGCCGCTGTAGAAGACAGTTTGGTGGTTCTTCAGAAAGTTAAGTATACAATTACCATATTACCAGGCAATCCCTCTACTAGGTATATACCCCAAAGAATTGAAAGCAGGGACTCGAACAGATATTTGCACATCATAGTGACATTACTCACAATTATTAAAAGATGGAAGTCACCCACATGTCCATCAATCAATGAATGGATAAATAAAATGTGATATGTACACATGATGGAGTATTATTCAGCCACAAAACGGAATGAAATTCTGATACATACGACAACATGGATGGACCTTGATCATCATGTTGAGCGAAAGAAGCCAGACACAAAAGGACAAATATTGTTTGATCTCACTGTTTGAAATAATTAGAATAAGCAAATTCATAGAGTCAGACACTAGAATATAGGTTATCAGGAGCCAGGGTGCAGGTAGGGAATGGGGATTTAATGCTTAATTTGTACAGATTTTCTATTTGGTATGATGGAAAATTTTGGTAATGGGTGGTGGTGATGGAAGCACAACATTGAGAACATAAGTAAGCCCTGAATTATATATTTGATTGTGGTTAAAAGGGAAAAGTTACTAGAATAGAAATTTTTAAAAAAACAGGATTGTACAACACAAACAAGGAACCATAATGTAAACCATGGCTATAATTAATAGTACAATTATAATAATATTCTTCCACCAATTGTAACAAATGTACTAACTAGTGCAGGTTGTTAATAATAAGGTGGTATATAGGAACTCTGTAGTTTCTGCATGATTTTTCTGTAAAAAATTATGGCTGAATAATATTCCATCATATGTACATATTACATTTTATTTATCCATTCATCAATTGATGGAAACTTGGGTTGTTTCCATCTTTTAGTAATTATGATTAATGCCGTGCCAACTTCTCTAATTAAAAAAATTGAAAATGCATGTTTTAGAGTCAAGACTGCACTTACTAGTTGTGTGACTTTGGGCAAGGTATTTAACTTCTAAGGAGATAACAGCCTGGTTACAAGCGCCACCTTTTGCAAAGATGGAGAGCTGTTTTAGGGATTGAGTGGTGGGACATGCTGAGAGAGACAGAGAAAGAAAAGTGGGGATGGTGTTGAGAGAAAATTAGGGAGAGAGTGATAGGCTAGAGGTTATGAAACAATGGAAATCTTAAGAAGGCTGGATCCATGATGGAGAGGGGAAATTAGGAGTCATTAAGCAGAAGGAAAAGCAAAAAGCCATCAAAGGATTCTCCAACATAGGGAGAACTGAGCGTGCTGAGGGGATCATAAGATCACATTGCAGTTATCCGTGAAGTCTGGGTATGACTGGCACTGTAATTTCAGTGATGTTCTGCTGTCTGCTGGGTCTGGTTTTGTAGCTGTTGACTGTTGCTCTCTTTCTTCCCTGTGAATACTAACATAATCTACCATCAGTGGGCATCCTGAGTGAATGGTTCTTGCATCCTGAAAGAAATCCTTTATCCCATTTGTGTATTTTCAATCTTTGCTGAAGATATTACTAAAGAGTTCACTTTAAGTATTGCCTTTATTATTATATTTAAAGGCTGTTGCTTCCTCCTATTCTAAAAGCATGTCATCTGTTACTTATAATCCTGAGAATAGCTTCTCTGTGCTGGTGTCAGACTTGCTCTTTCTTGCTCTAATTTGAGTGTTCTATTGTCTGATCAGCTGCATTTGTATCCCACCCCTTCATTCTGTGTTTTGCTCCACTCTAAGGATTAAAACAAGGTTTGAAAATCAGCTACTTTTGTTGAGAAGAGTCCTTTCAGAGGCATGAGAAAGTAGAGTGTTTGTGAGGCTAAGCTGTGGAGTGCTTGTGAGGCTGAGCTGCAAAGGGCGAGAAGGGAGAACAATGAGGCTAAAAGCAGGGCAAGCTTATTTAAGGGCCTTTATAGGCTCCAAGGAAGTTTGGATTTTAACCTGTAAGAAAGTGGGCTCCATTAAAGAAATGCTCTGACAGGAGTATGCAGAGAGGAGTGTGCAAGGAAATGAGTTAGGAGGTTGTCACAATAATGCATGTGAGAAATGATGAGAACCTGACCTAAAAGAGTGGTCATGGGGAGAGAGACAGAGGTAAAATGGTCAGGGGAGCTGAAATGGCTCAAGTGGTTGAGCTCTTGCTTCCCATGTGGGAGGTCCCAGGTTTGGTTCCTGGTGCCTCCTAAAAAAAAACAAACAAAAAACAAAAGCACAAACAAACAAAAACAACCAAGCAAATGAAGAAACTAACTCAGGGGAGCCTATGTGGCTCAGTGGTTGAGTGCCAGATTCCCACACACAAGGTCCTAGGTTCAATCGCTCCACCCCATCCCACCCCACCGCCCCCCAAAAAAGAAAAAGCTTGATGGTATGTTCATTAGTGCTTCCAGGCCACAATCTCTAACATTCCATCAAGCTCTCTGACACTTCATGTCTCCCTTCCATTAGCACTTATCACCATCTAACACACCCAATATTTTTCTGATCTATCTTTTTTATTGTCTATCTGCCCCATTTAGGATGTAAATCAGTCCCACAAGGAACAGGGATTTTTGTCTGCATGGTTCACTGTTGTTTCACCAGTGCATGGCACATATTAAGGGCACAACCTTTGTGTTCTCGTTGGTAGAAGGGGATAGACTCAACTTATATTGTTCCAGGTGGGTAATATTCATCGAACAAAATACTTAATAGTGAAAAGCTGAATGATTTCCCTCTAATATCAGTGTATTAGTCAGCCAAAGATGAGCTGATGCAAATTATCAGAAATCTGTTGGCACTTACAAAAGGGTATTTATTTGGGGTAGAAGCTTATAGCTACCATGCTACAAAGCATAAGTTACTTCCCTCACCAAAGTTTGTTGCCACGTGTTGGAGCAAGATGGCTGCCACATCTGCCAGGGTTCAGGCTTCCTGGGTTCCTCTCTTCCCAGGGCTTGCCTCTCTCCAGGCTCAGGCTTGTTTCAC
This sequence comes from Cabassous unicinctus, assembly GCA_029593785.1. Classification (NCBI taxonomy): domain Eukaryota; kingdom Metazoa; phylum Chordata; class Mammalia; order Cingulata; family Chlamyphoridae; genus Cabassous; species Cabassous unicinctus. The sequence continues at coordinate 22,850 of JAQZBX010004874.1, forward strand.
TCCACAAGGCCAGCTGTAGACTATCAAGCAAATGGCTCCTCTCTTTTTCCCAGAGCCTTCTCTCCTTCCTCATGACCAAGCTCCCTTGTGTACTTACTTCCCTGAGCTCCAGCATTAAAACTCCGAATCAGAACTCCAACTAACTCCTCTGCTCTACCATGTAGTTTTATCTCTGAGTTCCCACCCACAAAGGGGTGGGGATACAATGTCCTACTGACATGGCCCAATCAAAGCCCTAATCATAACTTAATCATGCCCAGAGGAACAGACCAGTTTACAAATATAATCCATATCTATTTTTGGAATTCATAACTATGTCAAACTGCCACAATCAGGAAAAAGGCAAGGATACCCTCTCTATTCAACATTGTATTAGAGTTCTAGCCAGTGAAATAAGACAAGATAAAGAAATGAAAGATACCTGTAATTGAAAGGACAAAGTAAAACTGTCTTTATTTGAAGATCACCTATGTAGAAAATCCTACATAAAGTACAATAAAGCTACTAGAATAAATGAGTTTCATGATGTTGCAGGAGGTATGATCAATATAAAAAAACAATTGTATTTCTATGTACTAGCAACATAGACTTGGAGATTGAAATAAAAAAAAATAACACAATGCCATTTATAATAGCACCAGAACTGTGAAATACTTAGGGATAAATCTGACAATGTTGTATGAGAACTGTACACTGAAAATTATAAAACATTGCTGAGAGAAATTTAAAAAGACTTAAATAAATGGAAAGATACACTGTGTTCATGGATTAGAAAATAAATATTGTATTTAGTATTGTGAAACTAAATATTGTATTTAGTTTGGTCAAATACTCCCCAAAAGTGTTTTTTATAGGTAGCATATAGTCGGATCTTGTCTGTGTATTCAATCTGGCAACCTCTGCCTATTAATTTTGGTGTTTAGACAGCTTAATGTAATTGTTGATATGGTTAGATTTAAGTCTCACCTTGCTATTTGTTTTCTATTTTTCCCATCTGTACTTTGTTCCCTATTTCCTCTTTTTCTGCCTTCTTTTAGTTTGAGTATTTTTTATTCCATTTTATCTCCTTTGTTATCTTCTTAGCTATAATTCTTTGTTTTGTTTTACTGTACTTCACCCATAGTTTAAAAACCTTGAATGGGATATGTTACAGGTTGAACTGTTACCCCAGAAAAACATGTTGAGATCTTAACCCCCAGTACATCAAAATGTTACCTAATTTGGAAATAGGGTCATTTCAGATGGAATTAGTTAAAATGAGGTCACACTGGAGTACGGTGGGCCCTCAATCCACTATGACTGGTGTCCCTGTAAGAAGAGGAGAGACAGAAAGACACAGGAGAGAAGATGATCATATGAAGATGGAGCCAGAGTTTGGAGCTGTGCTGCCACAAGGCAAGGAACCCTGAGGACCACCAGAAGCCAGGAGGCCTGGGACTGATTCTTCCCTAGCAACTTCAGAGGGAACATGGTCCTGCCAACTTTCAGTCTTTTCAGACTTTTAGTCTCCAGAACTCAGAGAATAAATTTATATTGTTTTAGCTACAAGGTTTGTGGAAATTTGTTATGGCAGTTCTAAGAAACTAAGATAGGGCTCTTAGGAACATTTCTGCCCTCCCAGGCTTTGTGCTATTTTTGTTATACATTTGCCTTTTACATATGTTATAAACCTTACTCTGCATTATTATTTTTAAACTTAAGCAGTCAATTATCTTTTAAAGAGATTAAAGTAATAAGAAATTTTACCAGTTTACTCATGTTGCAATATTTCCAGTGCTCTTCAATCCTTTGCATAGATTCAGATTTCCATCTGGTGTCATTTTTCTTCTGTTTGTCTGGAGGATTTCCTTTAACATTTCTTGCAGCATGGGCCTGCTAATGATGAATTCTTTCACATTTGTATGTCTGAGAATCTTTATTTTGCCTTCATTTTGAAAGATATTTTCACTGGATATAGAATTATAGAATGACACTTTTCTTTAAAAAATTTTTTTTATTAAAGTTTTTTTTAAAAGAAGCTTTAGATTACATAAATGTGACATAAAAATTATAGGGGATTCCCATATGTCCCCCCTCCCCCTACAGTTTTTCTGTCAGCACTTCAAAGATGTTGCAACACTATGATCTCATTTGCATTAGTTCTGATGAGAAACTGCTGCCATTCTTATTTTTGTCCCTCTGTACATAACATGTCTTTTTCTATGGCTACTTTTCACATTTTTTTTGTTCCTGGTCTTGAGCAAAATGTTTATGATGTTTCTTTGTTTAATTTTCTTTTTATTTCCTGTGTATGGACTTCCTTGTGCTTCTTAGATCTGTGTGTTTATTTTATTTTTCATTAGATTTGGAAAATTCTAGGCCATTATGTCTTCAAATAATTTGTCTATTCTCCCCACCCATCTCCTCTTCTTTGCAGAAGAAAGGAGTGAACCTCTTTAGATTTAGTACTTTCCTCCCACCAATTACATGATTATTGGGCTTCCTAAAGTTGTTCTACAGATCAGTGAGTCTCTATTCTTTTTGTTTTCATTTTTTGTCCCTGTATTTAGTTGTGGATAGTTTCTATTTGTATGCCTTCAAGTTTTTTAACCTTTTCTTCTGCAGTGTCTAATTTGCCATTAATTCCATCCAAGCATAAATTTTATGTCATAAATTGTAGCTTTCATCATTAGAAGTTCAATTTGGGTCTTTTAAATAGCTTTTGTGTCTATACTTCATTAGTTGACCACATGTAATACAGTTATAACAATTGTTTGAATGTCTTTGCTAATTCTAACATCTGTGTTAATTCTGGGTTAGTTTTGGTTGGCTGGTATTTCCCCTCATACTGGCCATATTTTCCTGCCTCTTTGCATATTTGGTAATTTTTTTTTACTGGGTGCTAGACTGTATGGATTCTACTTTTTCGGGTATTGGCTATATTTGTATTGCTATAAATATTCTTGAGGTTTGCTCTGGGATGCAGTTAAGTGACTTATAAACAGTTTACTCTTTTAGGATCTTCTTTTTAAGATTAGTTAGGGTGAACCCAGAGCCATGTTTAGTCTAGAGGAATTACTTTTGCTACTAAGAAAAGAGCCTTCTGATTACTCTACCCAGTGCCCCATGGATTATGAGATTTTTCAGTCTGGCTGGTTGGAACAGGCACCATTCCCAGTCCTGTTCCCTCGAAACCTTTTTGGTGGTTCTTTCCTTTTGGGCTGTTACTCACATGCAAGAGTTTGTCAGTACTCTGTTGAATAGTCAAGGAGGACCTTCTGAAGATCTCTGGTGCTTTTTTTTCTGCACAGTCCTCTCCTTTTCAGGATGCTGTCTTGCAAACTCTGGCCATCTCGGTTTCACTCTCAGCTCTAGCTTCTCTCAGGGAACCCATTAGACTCTGTCTGGATTTCCCTTGTCTATAGTGGGGACCCAAAAACTCTCCCAAAGTGGTAAGCTTTTATGAGGTTGATTTTATAGGGCAATTATTTATTTCCTGTCTCTTGGGAAGCACTGTTTTTGGTACCTGATATCCAGTGTCTTGAAAACTGTTGTTTTGTTCATTGTGCTCATTAGTTTTTTTGTTTCAGGCAATAAGGTAAGTCTGATCACTATTACTCCCTCTTAGCCAGTTACAGAACTAGCTCTACCTTTTAAACCCCCCAAAACTGTTTTGCCTTTCATTTGTAGAGCATGTCTACAGTACCCTTCTATTTGCAAAGGTCTTGAGTACAGAAACCAAGCTGAATTTATCTTTGTAACCCCAGGTGATTGACACAGTGCTTTGCATATAGTAGGGGTTTGGGAAAAGGTTGGCAAATTGAATTGCAGTAGGACAAGTAGGTGAAGGTTTCACAGAGGAATTTTTTTTTCTTTTGTCTTACGCAAGAAAGAAAATATAGTTCAAAGTTCATTGGGAAACTTTGAAAAGAAGTAGTGAGCTTTCTATTATGGGATGTGTTCTAGCGGAGTGAGGATGCTCATTTGCTAGCAATCAGCATCTCTGCATTGGATTATCTAATACTAATTTCTTTGCCAAGTGTAAGCTATAGTAAAAAGAATTATTAATGACCCTCTTTCTAGATTACTTTAATTATAAAGCGGACAGTCTCTTTAAAACTTTTCTACGCTCTTATCTCTATTACCTACAGACCATCAAGTAGCAAGAAGGCCTGAATACTCATCCAAAATTGGCTGATGGAGAAACCGAAACACACGGGATTTAGGGGACTTGGTTTAGGTTGCACAGTCAACCTCAGAACACAGCCAAGAACACAGGGCTCTGAAGTGTATGGCAGCATCTTCTCCCTTTGGCTATCCTGCCTCAGGATGCAGAGGTTAAACATGTCAAAAGAATTTTTTTTAGATGCGACTTTAAAAAAGGCAGGAACAAGGAGAGCAGAACAACAGTAGAATGCAGATATCGTGGCCTGTGTTCCCACCACTGAGAGTGAGACTGAAATCGGAGTTGTTCTGCAGCAGAGGTTAAACAATAAGAAACTGGAGTAGGGATTCCCAAGGCCCTGATGATCTGAAAAATCTAGGCGAGCATTGAAGTAAATTGGATAAGGGGGGTTCAGGTGAGCGAGACCGTTTTCAAAATAAATAAAACACATCCAGTAATACAACCTCATTTCAGATAACAGAGTTTCTGGATAAAGGAATTTTGGGTAATCAGGGCTTTACAGCATAAACAAACACAAGGTACACAGGAAGCAGGGGGAACTAATTGAAGAGATTCAAGTAACTGGGATGCCTGGTATCTATAACCATGTTCTGTTTGGTTTCCGATGATTAAATTTCCAAAATTCAGCTGGGTAGGGTGGTTATCAGAATAGAAAACATTGTATAATTAAATAATCTATCTAGTTTGTGTCATCCAATGGCAAAATAGTATTGCCACTAAAGCATGTAGAGGACGGCAGGGCAGGGTAAAAGCTATCAGGACAAGACTGAAGTATACTGCTGGTCGAGGTGGGAGAAGCAGGCAGAGAGGGCAGGAAGGTCAGGGGAGGAAGGGGTGAAGGGCTTTATTGGGGTGTAAGAATTAGCACTTAGGCCCCTATGTATGCCAAAGAACAGTGGAAACAGGAAGGAGAACTAAAAGGCAAAGCAAGACTGGATATTGAACTGGAACACACACCATTCCTACCCCACTCCTGTTGCCACATTCTCTCTTCTTCTGTCCCTAGGATCCAGAGCCCCTTACATCCGGCTGGGAACTTGATGGCGACAAGACCCTGGAGGTGGGGAGCAAAGGGGATAAAAGGATCAACGAGCTGAGGACAAGTTGAGATGGTCCATACAAGAGGAAAATGGGGTGAGACCTTGGGGAGGGGAAGCTAGTGGACAGGGCAGAGAAGCCATCTCCGACTCTGTAATGCAGTGTTTCCCACGTGGGTTAGAGTCACTGGGTACAAGGGATGATCCTTGTAAGGAAAGGGTCCCTTTTTTATTGGCTTTAAGTATTATAAGTCTAGAGAAAACCTTGGTTTGGTGCCAGTTTTCTTTTAACACTTCTCAGACACGTACTTATCTCCCCCATCTCCCTTTCCTTAATAAAGGATAAGCTCAAGAGCCCCCGTGGGCAACTGTTGTTAGCTGGAATTCACTCACAATGTTTTGTTTTCATTGTATTTATTTGTATTTATGGCAAGTGGTTCTGGTTTTAAATTTACAGTAGTGATATTTTCTTTTTTAAAATGATATTTGAAAAAAAAAAAGAGCTTATTGTATTGAAATTCAAGTTTGGTGATTTGAACTAATTATCAAACAAAATTGTTCATTGACCCAAATGTCAAGAAAATGATGGGGTGTTCTGGTGAAAATAAACTCTGGCCTGGGCATTGGGAATCTGCTGTGGGCTCTTTGACTTTGGGTGAGTTCATCTTTATTTTATTGACTGAAGATGTATAACTGCCACCCAGAAAAAAGCATGAGATGGTCAAAGACTTAACATTTTCTACTCAGAGGCAAAAGATACGAGGTTTTAGTGAGCCTGTGCAAAAGTAACACACACAGAAGTTCAGACTATTGGAGGGCCACGTGAAGGATCCCCATCTGTACAGGGGCTCTTGGATGCCATCCATTGGAATAGGTTATTTCTAAGGCACAGTCTGATTCTAAAATGCTATGCCAGATGCTCAACCTTTCAAATAAAATAACAAACCCAGACTTGATAAGGAGAGACTTTATTCAAAAGGATTATTGCAAGGGGGAAAGGGACTGTTAAAATAAAGGGCAGGGACGATTGTAGGAGGGAGACAACTCTGACCACAAGGTCTGTGCTTCTCAAGGGTTAGGCTAAAGGGGCTTTTCTCTTATACAGATGAGTAAAGAAGCAGGTGTGGGGAAGTGGGATGAAGGGGTGGCGTGATCACCTAGTGGATGGGAGAATCTTTTATGCTGAAGCTGCCTGTTTTGGGAAGGGCCATGAAGTGGGGCTATTTCCTGGCTCAAGCTGAGGGTAGGCCAAAGTTCAGAGGTCTAAGGGAAAGAGAGCAGTTTAACCAAAGTTTGATTAGCAAGCATTTTGTTCTGGTAGATGAGTGGGGCCTACAAGTTCAGCTAATCATTTATGAGACAAAGAAAGAGAATTTGGAGGGCCTGTGTCTGCCTTGTCATACGTGTGTCAGGGGGCATCTGTGAGTCTTGTGTGGGTCACATGGGGAAGTGGGGTGTTCTTTGCAGTAAGCGGTTTCCTGGAACACAAAGAATGAGGGGGATTTCTTAAACTTTGCCTTTTTCCAGAAACACAGGCCTTGGATAAAACTTAAACATTGTCAAATCCTAGGGCCAGCGAAGGCAACGATCTGATAGGGAAGAATAGTGATGGATTATCGCATTAAAATCTCATTTTCCTTATCTCTCTCTCACCTATCAAGTAGGTAGCCTTGAATGAATCTCCTTGAAGGGGAGGTCAGATGCCAACCACAACCATTTCCTTGCGTCACCTAAATCCCACTCTCCTGAGAAAGATTTCCTTATCAAAAGTTTTACTAAACTTTTTTCTTGGGTGGGGGGGGGAGCGAACTGGTTGTCTTTTGTTGGCCTCGTCTTGGCCCTGAATGGAGGGACTGCCAACCTCTCACAATCTGTCTGCTCAAGGAATTTCCTAGCCATGGAATCCCCTCTGAATCCCCATCACTTTTCTGCATTCCATGGAAAACAATAGAGGTTATGATAGGAGATTTCTAGACTGGCAGCCTGGGTTCAAATTTCAACTCCCAGAGGGAGCCTGGGTTTTATTTAAATTTTCATTTTTACCCAATACAGTGATGCAGTAAGGTAGGTTCAATTTCAGGGCAGTTGCTAATATATACAGAGTCACTGTGTGAATTAGAAAGGTGCATACCTACTTCCCCCAACCAAACCACACACACTCTCTGGACCCCTGAAGCACCCAAAGGCACCCCTTCCTCAGGGCCCACGACGCAGTCTCACAGGTCTGGGGGCTTGGTAAGAGAGCACGGATTGGATTTCGGTGCCCACCTGCTCCCTCCGCTGAGTATTTTTTGAAAGGCTCAACCTATGCAACCTTACGCAGTGGCCCTGACTGGTATCCCCATTTTAAAGCCAAGGAAGGTTAAATATCTGTGTTTTTAAAAAACCGTGTTGGCTGTGTTGTAGAAAATGGATTGGAGGAGGATGAACTTGGATGCAAGGAAATTGAGAGGTCCAGGTAAGAGAAGACAGGCATCCAGGCTACAGTGGTGACAGGAGGACAGTGAGAAGTGGGCAGTTTCCAGGGATGTTTAGGAGACAGAGCTGACGGTGCTGGGGGCTGCTGTGAGGAGTCAAGAGATGATGATGATATGAGCAACACTATTTACTGAGAGCTTAAATGTACCAGCCACTAAGTTACTCATATGAAGTCTTTTGAAGTGGATTAGTTGACTACATTTCACTCCTGCATAGTTGCTGTAAGGATCAGAGATAGCATAAGGCACCCAGCTCATAGTAAATGCTTTGAAAATGGTAAGTACATTATAATTGTTCCTCAGTGGTCAATATTTGACATTCCTCTCTTAGTTCAGAAGCCCTGTTTTGTGGGGATGTGTGGGAAGTGGTGGGCAGGGCGGCTTGAGCACCAGGTTAGATTCCTTATGTACCTTATGCTCAACTCCACCTCCATTCGATTGGTCTGGGAAATGGGTCTTTGTTATCACTTTTTAAAAGGTCCCTAGATAGCCAGGGTTGAGAACCATTGAATTAAAAGACACATCTTTGGAATCCGACAAATCAAGGTGAAATCTGGCTCTGTCCTTTACCTGGTTTGCCCTGTAAGCCTCAGATTTCCTAGCTGGAAAAGATGGATGGTAATACCTTCCCTTCGAGGTTGTTGTAAGGATTCATGTGGAGTTATGCGTACTTGGTGGTACCTCTGGGGACATCTCTATTTGTGCATAGCTTAGCATGATGCTTGGCATGTAATATGGGTTCAGTAGCTGTAATTGCCATGGCTGTGGGGGGACAGCAAGCAAAGGGACCTGTGAGGCCTCAAGTCAGCCACAGGCAGAGAGCTCTACATCCCTGTTTAATCTTCACCAAAAGTGCAATGGTCCATTACACAGATGCAGAAACTGAGGCCCAGGGAGTAAAACCTCTGCTCAAGGGCAGGAAGGAGAGCTGGGATCTGAGTCCTGTGCTGAGTCTTTCTGCTGTACTTCACAAATGAAATTCAGGCCGTGGCTTATTATTCTGGGGAAAGATTTGTGACAGAAGTGATGGCACCGGGGAGGAGGGCTCTTGTCTGTCCTGCTCTGCACTGAGCTGAGCCAAGGGCCCGAGGCAGAGGAGAAGCCAGAAGAGGGCCAGGGCAGCTCAGCATCTCTTAGCCAAGAGCTAAGTGTTGGCAGTGTGGGAGGGAGGAAAGTGTAGGGAGAGGATATGGGCAAGAGGCCAGGAGAAAGAAGTCAGAGGGCTGCTGATTTGGGGTGAGCAGAGAATCACGTATCTACTGTATGTCCAGGGTTTAGTGGGTTTAATGAGATGACATTGGCAAGCCAGTGGAATCCTGGTAGACAGCAAGTATTCGGTAAATGTTATTTTACCTTTTTTCCTCCTTCAGAACTACCTCCTGGCCCCTAAGATGAGGGAAATCGTCCCTCCTCTTCACTAGAATGCACCTATTGGCTTGTCTGCTCACCCTTCCCATTTCTTGGAACTGCTTCCCCTTCCCCGTGTTTATGGGAGGAGCAACCATGTTCATACAATGTGACCTTTAGCTTTTGGGGACGCAGACAGGCTATTCATTTGGAGAAAAACAGGCCCTTGCTGGCCTGGGAGATTTTGACTTTCTGTTTTTCATATGTGTTTGCTTTGATCAAAGTAGGTAATCTGCTACTGACCAGATAAGACTGCATTTGGCTACTGCGCTGGGGCCCAAGGACGTCCCAAACCACTGCCTGGGAATGCCAAGCTCTCATAACGAATTGGAAATCAACGCTAACAGCTTCCCTGCTAAGTTAAAAAAATTACATAATTCCTTCTGCACCACTGCATTAGGCAGACTTTTTTTTTTTCTTTTCCTGAACGTTCAATAAATCCCAAGCGGTTTAAACCACGGTGCCTCTCTTTAAACGCAATATGAAATCACTATCCAATTTAAATAAAAAACAAATTCTGCGTTGTGCTAGGAGAGTCTCCTGCCAAAAACTCTCACACAATTAACACACTAGCAGAATGTGTTGCTAATTTCATGCCACCGTAGTCTTTTCTGCTTCAGAATATAGAAACAAAATCAGGTCAGAGCTCCAATAATAACAGGATTTTGTTAAAATATACAGCCCTGTCTTGGAGATATGTTGTAGGCATGGGCGAAAAGTGGAATCACAGCGATGCATGAAATAGCTGACTCCTGCAAATAGAACTGAGAGAACTTGTATCCAGCTTCTCTGCACCAGGAGAGAGCTTTCAGATCCAAGCTCAGAATTGCCCGGCTCAGTGGGAAGAGGCATCATAATCAATGCCTGTCCATCCACATACTTACACAAAGGTGGCAACGCCAGGCACAGAAACGAGGGAAGCAAAAAGCCAGTAAATCACTGCTAGACCTCTGATTCCCCTGGTTTTCTAACACTCTCTCCAGCCTCACCTCCTTCCTCATAGTCTCCATACACGGGACCTGGTCTTTTCCATAACGAAAACAGCGATAATGAAAATATTTTGGCAGCATTCAGGGCCTTTCACGTTGTGACCCTGACCTCCAGATCAATTTTCTTTATTCTTAACCTGACCTTGGCATCCATTCTCCCTGGCGTTCAATACTAGTTAGAAAATCTTGAACTCCCGGAGACCTTCCCTCCTCCCCCAGATAACCAAGAAAGGCCCCACCGGTGAAGCTGGGGAGAGGGAAGAGAGAGCAGGCTTCTTGACAAAGAGAAATAACAGGAAGATAAACAAGCCCTATGTGTTCTATAGGAGTCTCATTTGCACCAAATGCCATTAGCTCCATTATTTACTGAGACAACAGCGGAGGCAGCCTTGGCTCCCCTGCTTGCGTGGGGCGCTTTGGAGAACACCATGCATCACCAGCCGGCACAGCGCTTCACTTAAATAGTGATATGTAAGGGAGAGCGCGTTACATTTAATCCATCACCCGTGCGCTCGCCGAGTGCAGAGACTGGAAAAATCGCGCACATTTCTCCATTGCTGCTCGCGTTAATACTAGGAAGGGAGTGAACTGAAAAGAGAAAGTGCCAATTTCAGCACACATGCTAAAAAGAGAAGCAAAGACTGAAAGGAAATGAAAGCATCTTCCCAGGCAAGGAGAGAGAAAGGGGGTGGGAGGATGTTTTTAAAGGAGAAGGCCGCTTTTCAGAACCCTTGTGCATTTGCTAGGAGAATCAGTGCCCACTGAGACAAGAGTTTGGTGTGGACGTCGTACATTTAGGAGAAGAAGTTAGCTGGCAGGGGCCATTTTTCTGCAAATTAGTTTTCTCTCAAGGGTAACGGTGGGGGAGGAGTAGAGGAGAATGAATTGGAGCCACTGAATAATCGGGTATTGTTCGGTTGCTTGCCGTGACCTCTGAACTGATGCTCCGAGCAGCTACTTTTCCAGGCTTTCCGTTGATATCGTCTGGAATGGGATGCCGCTCACAGCTGTTGACCGGTGTCCTGTAGGGGACGGCAGTGTGGCCCCACAAAACAATGCTCCCCAGAGTGTCTGCTCCACTTGGTGAGAAAGGCACGGCCTTCTGGTCGTTACAGCAGACCAGGGACTGGACAGAGGACCGGGGAGGGCAGTGAGAAGAAACAGCGTCCAAAATTCGTGCTAGTACAAAGAATTGAGGCAAGGGGCAAGGCGGAAAAACACAACAATGTCGCAGGAAATTATAGACCTGCTTTCTTTGGGGGGTGATTACAAAAGTCAAGAGTTCAGCCTCAGTTAAAACAGTCCAGTGCAGAATGGAATTCTTCTAGGATGTTTATGAAAGGAAAAGGAATCACTTCATCTAAACGTTTTTATGCCTCATTGTTTTCAGGTCCAGATTCTGATTGGAATGTTCAGCACCAGGTTCTTCCTTCAGACATTTTAGCTTTCTTTCTTTAGCATTAAAAAACACTGCATAATCTAATCAAGTGCTTCTCGGTTTTCCCTGAAGTATCTAATGGCAGAGGGGGAAAAAAGTCCAAATTCAGAGATTCTAGGAGTCCAGACTGGAGGGGTCCCCCATAAGGGAGAGACTTGTATTTTTTAAAAAATCTTTAAAACGTCCCTTAAACTGATATATTGTGAAGTAATCTGAAATATTTGAAATAAAAATAATATTTTAAATCCCTTAATTCTTCAATTTTAAGACATCATTCTAAGCTGCAGCTCAAACTATATCAGAAAAAAAAAGAGGACAACCACCTTTTTTATATGCAGAAGCATTCATCCAGATTTCAGAAGCTTAAAATGTGAATAAGAAAAATCTATGTCATAAAATCAGGGAAAGAGAGTAATTATAATCAGGGGAAGTGGAAACTTCAGGAAGTTACAACCAGTTTAATCTGTGGCTCCAGGCACACCGGGGCATCTCCCAGTTTGCAAAGCTTTATGGAGGAGACAGCTATTGCAAGGTGATGAAAAATAGACTTCCCTGCTTATAACCACCTCATAATAAAATGCTGTGTCATATTCACTCAGAGGCTGTCAGAGCCCACTATTGCACCAGGCATATAGCAGGTGCTCAATAAATATTTGCTGAATTGAAAGCTGTTGATAGCACTCTGCATTCATTCTCCACTTTAGGTAGCCCTTGGTGGGGAGGTGAGTAGGGGAGGGAGATGTCCCCTACTCAAGCTGCAATGTGACAGGCCCCCCTTGAGGCTAGAGTAGTAGTAGGTGTGTAGTAGGGGTGTGTGTGGCCGGGGGCGGAGCGTGGGGGGGCTTCTGTCTGAGTCTAGGTCCTGGGCTCATGTCCTACCCCTGCCGCTGCAACCTTGTGATCTACCTTCCCTGGGCCTTACTATCTTCTTTGGCAAAAGGAAGCATCAAGTCCTGCCCTCTCAGAGATCTAGTTTAAAAATTCTACAACTCAGTGTAGTTAGACTTATTTTAGGGGACTTTATTTCTCCCCTGGCCATGTGGAATGATGCTATGGAAGGGCTGAAGCAGGGGGCAGGGTGGGGAAGTCAGCTCTCCTCTTGCTCTACAACACATCCCCCTCCACCCCGCCCGGAGGGGCGGAGTGGGACCAGAGGGGGCCAGGCCCAAGAGGCTGCCTTGGCCTTGTTCCGGGAAGAAAAACCGCAAAACTGAAGACACTCTGCAAAGTGTGGTGAAAACCCTGTCTGTTACCTTACCAGGAATTCACTTTAGGTTAGGTAATTCACCAAGCAGGGCACAGTAATTAGGTTTATTACTCTTAGAAAATTACAAATTCTAATCAGAGGGAACAGGGTCATCTTAAGTTAGTGTTATGTGATATCAGCTCGACTTTTTTTGTTGCTTTTAAGATTGATGATTTGTTAAAAAGACCCAGATTTTAGAGTAAAAACAGCTGATGCAGAAATTAAAAGAAGTAGATTATGTCTTCAGGTTTGAAACATCCAGCGGAAATGCAAACTTTTATTTTGTTCAGTAAAAAGTAAAGTTGGTGATTCTTAAAATGAAAATGCACTTGAAACTACAGACAATCTCAAACTTGCAAGCATAGATAAATTAGAGCAATGTTTTTAATCATAAAAGGGTTTTGCTTTCTAAAGTGATTCATCCAATGGTTCCAACTCTCTAGAAAGATTTAAAGTATTATTTAATTCCCCTCCCCTACCAAATTGCATATACTACTTTATAAAACTAAATATCTATGTTTTTCAATATATATTTCAATATAACTAAAAGATGGAGCACCTAAATTCTTGACTAAGATCTCTTTCCTGAAATATGGAAGGTTTGAAATTCTATCGTATTTACTCACACATGTATTCATTAAAAAAATCTTAATCAAATCCCAGTATATGGCAGGAATAGTTCTATTCATGAGGACACATCCTGATCTCCTGACATTTTTTTCTTCTCCACTGCCCCATTCTCTCTGTGTCCCAGAGGCTTGGGTGGAAGCTTGGGTCTGAGAAGGGGGTAGTTACATTAGGATAAAAAGTAATGCTCTTCAAGAACAACTACTGAAGGTGAAGTTAAGGTGAACATTCAAAATAAACTTCATGTCAGAGGTTTAGGAACTTTTACTCAGGGAGATTGGCCTAAAGCAGTGGTTCTGAAAGCATGGTCCTGGTGCCAGCACGTCTGCATCACCTGTGTGTGAACTTGCTAGAAATGCAACTTTATGGGCCTTGACCCTTACCTACTGAATCAGAAGCCCTGGGGAGGGACTTCAAAAATTGTGTTTAAACAGTTCCCCAGGTGGTTGTGATGCACATTAAAGTTTGAGAACCACTGACCTGAAGTTAATCAGGCTTCACCTGGGCAAAGCCCTTAACCGTCTCCTTTCAAATCCTAGCAGTATTGCCTGTTGAGTTCTATCTCACACCTAGTAATAGCTCCAGTTTCATCTTCAAAATCACCCAAGCTTCTCTCCACTAAGTCATTTATGCAGAGTCCTAACTCAGGGAGAAAAATAGCAAATTCTCAGTGATAATCAAAAGGTAAAATATTTGGACAGGTAATTTTAGGAACCAGCTATGGATCACTATGTACAATAATGAAGTTGAGCAATTAGGTTTGGAAAGCCACAGCACAGAAAATAATTAACCCACAAAGTAATCATCTTGTAAGTCCCAAAGCTAATGATTAAAATAAACCTGCAACAAATGACTGTTTAACTTTTAAGCTGTGCTTGTTTTAGCCACAGTGTACTTCAGGTATGAGCTCCCGGGAATTCCTTCTGCCTGCCGAGAATGGCTTTAGGACAAGGGCCTTTGGCCATTCTTCTGCCTCTCCTTCCCCGGGGAAGGTTGCTTCGAGTATCACAAAATACCACTTTAGTTTGGGTTGAAGAGATTGGCTGGTCTGCTCAACCCTGCTCGGAACTGAGCTGCATCAAACCCTGGGATTTAGTCTGCAGCTATGTTGGGCTTCAGCCATATTGGATTCTCTCTAACCTTGGAGGCTGAGATGCACGCTTTGTGTTTAAGCAGCTTGCTTTGCACTTTCACTGGTGGTTTGTTATTGCAAAGCATGCAATTCCCCTCCCCCACTCACCTCTCCTCCCAAAGAAGTGAATTAATAACTAGAAAACGACACAGAAATGAGATCTAGAAGGGCCTGAGCTTCTGAATGTCACTGTAAGCAAACAGCAGTGGAGAGAAAAGATTCCTTTCCATCTTTATGTGCAGTGCTGTCTGTGCATTGACTTGTTTCCTGACACATGAGCCATGGCTTGAAAGGAATTCAGGCCCCAGCAAATTTTGCATTGCGCTTCAATGTGGCCTCTGGGATTGAATAAGGGCAAATCTATTATACTGTTGCCATGGAGACCCTGGCACAACTGCTGATAAAGAGTGTCTGATGTTTGGTAGGCCATGTAGCATGGTACATACCATTTAAAAGACGGCCTGTGTGTGTGTGCATGTGTGTGTGTGTGTTTAGCATGCATGTGTGAATCTGTAAGAAAGCAAGTGTGCCTGTGTGGGTGGGTGGAGAGATTGGAGGAGGCGGGGTGGAGATCAGGGTGCAGTGGGGGAAGAAGGAAGGGAGGCTGGTTTGGCATATCATGAAGGAATGTTCCGCATTTTTACAAAGAATTTGTAAATACTTTCCTGCCTCTAAAAAAATAATTCTGCCTTCTAAGAATCTACATGTTAAACAGATGGGGGCAGCAGAAGATCCTTAGACTCTCGTCTTGGTCTGGCAAAATAAGTCTTCAGTTCATCTGAAAGAGAATCAAGCTAATACAATAAAAGTGAAAATGCACTCCTTTGCGTCCTTTGATGAATGCTGCCTCCATTCAGTTGTCTGATCAATAGTGGGCCTGTAAGGATCGCCAGCATTTGCTAAAGTGGGCTAGCAAGATGATGGCTTTTAATCCTTAAAATGATTTTGTAACCACGAAACAAAGAAGGCTGATTGTTCTTTCTCATGCATAATCTCAATTTTGCTGTCATTGGTTTTGCCAGTCCTAACTTCACTCTCTGCCTTGAAAGCAAATCTCACATTCTCCAAATTCCAATCCACACGTCAATTTCTTGGTCTCAGCGATCAATATGGGCACCTTGCGTTAATTTTATCACTGCCATTTTCCCTAGTAGCCCCAGATCCGGAGAGTGATGGCACATTAAGCCTGGAGCCTGAGCTCCCTGGTTGGCGTTGTCTGAGGCAAGGCATCTTGGGCGGAATCACCTACAGTACGCAAGCTTTAGAGTGAGCGGCTCTAACAATGGGAGGCCGGGCAGTCTGCGACAGTTGATAGGATTATTATTATTACAGAGCGCAAAAAGCTTCTGCTTTCTTTTCTGCTGCTTTGCAGACCTCATAAGGCCTCTCTGTGATTTCTGCATAGTTAATTTGTCAGTTTATAAATTACCACATTATGTTAACGCTGAATGCTTCAAAACACAAATATATGCACAGAGGCCTTGAATATTTGAAGTGTTTTAGTACTATGGGGAAATAATTTTGTTGTCAAGCTGTGGCAGATATAGAACTGCTAGGGGATACATGGCCATTTCATCAGGACTGTGTCGATGATGGCCTGTGAACATCCAAGGGGGAAAATCATCTTTTATCACTATTGTGTACCGTGCCGGTCCAGATGGAGGATAAAACATGCATGAGTTGCCCGCAGCTCTGAAAATAATTATACTCATTTGCCAGAAATGTAGAAAGTGCATCCAACCAAGTTACCACCCATCATAGTGACACTCCGTTTGCATACTGATGAAGTTTAAAGCCAGAGACAATGGTGTTGGTATCAATAGCGCAGGGGGGGCTGGGCACCACCAGTGCCGTAGGATTAATAGCGCCATCATTTTATATTATGCAGCATTTCACTTATGCTGCATATCAAAAGAGTACTGCCTCTGAGGTTCACCTCGCTGTTTATAAGATTACAGTTTGCTTTAAGACTCCAAACATGAGCGTGGATTCACAGGTTCCACCAATGAATGCAAAAATATCTGCATTCCATAAAGTGCCTAGAATGTAATTAAGGGTAAATATGTTTGGATGCCATTATAAGTGCTTGCATGTGTATATGTGTGTTTGTGAGTGTGGGCGGGAGTATGCATACCCACACACACGCGCGTGATTTTGGAAGACTGCAATGGAATATGAGAAGATATTATGCGCATGCTAAGTCCTGGTGCTACTGCAGAGTAATTGATGAATGGGTTTTTAAAATGTAGAAAGAGAATGAATACAAGTAGGACCCAAGAGAATAATTCGTTATATTGCAATCAGCTCAGCTTATATGTACTTGCTTTAATCGTAGAAATCAGCAATAAAAAACAGACTTCGTTATTTAATCCTTACTGAGTAAAAGAGAATGTCCTGTAATGACCCTTTAAAATATTTCAAAATATTAAATTATTTTGATATGCCTCTCATTTTAGACAACTATAAAATAATAAGAGCAGCCATTACCAGAAGATTAACAGATTTCTTTAAATTTTTAAATCCAGCAAACCAAGTGGAAGCATTTTTCTCATGGAACCCTGAATTCTCATATGTGTTCCACAGTTTGAAAATAGCCCAATCATGATGTTGGCATCATGCTTGTTTTTAAATAATGATTTTAATTAAACCCCCCAAAATGGAAAAAAATTCTTTACCCCTCTTCTATGGTCTGTACTCTCATGATTACACAAGTGCAGTTTCCCATTTTAGTCTGGTGTCATGGGGCTAAGGATAACAATTTCCATCTCATCATGAGAGAAATGCACTGTACTTCACTCTGTACAAGGCTGCACAAAGTGTAATCAGAGGAAGGGTTTTACACTATAAAATTACAGTAAAATAGCTGTGGAAAAGTACGGTTTCAACAGAAGTGGTCAAAGACAAGCACGGAAAACAGGATGCCACAGACTATTTTTATTATGGCTACAAATAAAGATTTTTCCAGCTAACTGGGGCAGATTGGACCAATAAATTCTTTACAGGATTTCCAGCACCAGCTCTTTTAGCATGGTGCTTGAAATGTGGAGGGAACCGGGAGTCCCCACAGCTCAACAATGAGTGTTTGAGAGTGAGTGAGAGAAGCAAGCTAGGACCTGGGAGGGATTTCACAGGAGTAGGTGGCAGGATGTACTCTCGGTAAATTGAGCACATGAAGAGGCAGATCTGCAGAAATAAGTGCTTCTGCCTTCCTTTTCTTATATTGTATTGGCTGTGGTGAGAATTCCACTGGATAAATGGCTGAAGACCTCAGGACAATCCTGAAACTATCAAGATCCAAATTCTTTGGGGAAAGCCTGGAAATGCTCAGTGGGTCGGATGATATCTGAATAGAAACAGGTAATAAATTTATTTCAAGTTAGGTGAGAAATTAGGTCAAATTTTTGGTTTTCAGAACTATTATTACAGATGAGTTTTTACATGCCTAAATTTTTTCCCATGGTTCCAAAGGAAAAAGAATAAACAAAGATAGACATAGACAGACACAAACACACACAATCACATATGAGTCTTGGCCAAAGAAGGTAAAAATGATAGGAATGGGCATTTAGAAAATTCTTTATTACGTGGCAAGTACTTGATACACACACACACACACACACACACACGTGCATGTATATATGTGTGTGTGTATGTGCTATTTTAATTCCTAAAATAAATTAAGGAGTAGATACTGTCACCTATTTTATAGTTGAAGAAATTGAGGCTTCAGAAGGTTATCTTGCTCAAAGTCACAGAGCTAGTAAATTAGAGTGATTTGAAGTCACATCTGACTTATAAGCCCACACTTTTTCGGTCATATCAATATATGCCAGGCCTTCAAGAATATATAAAAAATACATAAAGAACAGGTAAGGGCTCAGTGCTAAAGAGGGAATGAAATAAAAAAGAAATAAAAGACAATGTCTATCAATAATTGATCTTGACAATAGTGGCAATTTAATATGTCAATGCTGATGGGGCTCTGAGTGAAGATGTAATCAGTGTCTTTTTGTGACAACATACTTTTGAGGATAAATAAATCTGGAAATAATATTTCCTATATACTACAAGTCAAGATGTGGGGTGCCAAACTGTCTTGTTAAATGCAAACATTCCATTCTGCTTTTTTTTTTTTTTTATTAGAGAAGTTGTGGGTTTACAAAACAATCATGCTTAAAATACAGGATTCCCATATACCACCCCACCACCAGCACTTTGCATGGTGTAGAACATTCCATTTTGTTTTTTAATCCTACTGACTGTCCTCATTGTGTCAGAGAAGGGCTTAAAACAAAAACTGGGCTCTTCCTCTGCCCCTTCCTTTTTCTTTCTGAACAAGTAAGTCCTAAAGTCTTTAGGTGGTGCAAAGCAAGGTTGGCATCCACTCCAGAAGAAGGAGGGAAGCCACAGTGATCCAGACTCAGTGAGTAGACTGAGGAGGGTGTAGAGCAGCAGGGCAGCCTGACATACAGCATCAAAGTCTGAGCAAATTAATGTGTGCCCATACAGGGAATTGGTCCAGTATGGGGAGTGAAAGCCCAAATGGGGAGAGGAGGGTGCCCATAGGGGTAGGGAAGGCAGTGTGGCATGGTAAGTCAGAGTCTATGCAGAGTGAAGTATGCATCCATGTGTGATGATGGCCCGGCATGGGCTGTCAAAACCCAATGAAAGTGAGGAGGTTGTCCATGCAGGGGCCTGGCTGGGCACAGGGTGACAGAGTTCATGTGAGAGGAGATGCTGGTGGAGATAGTAATGGGTAACATACAGGAGTATTTATCAAATAAGTAAATACATTAAGGATAATGAGAGCAGATTATTCATGTTTGAAAAAGAGAGTTACATATATGGGAAGGGAGAAAACTAGAATGAACCTTGTAGTGTTGGTTTGGAATTGGAGATGTCAATGTGAAGTCATGGTTTCTTTATATAGAGATAAGGAAATCAATGTCGACATAACATACATTCCTTACTCTGTCTTCTGTGAGGACTTGGAACAGCAACAGGCTAAGAGTGATCAATGTGCCTACTGCCCAGTTCTTGGTATTTCTAATACTATTGTCCACTAGGAGGAACCAGGACTCCTTGGAGAAATGACTGATTCCAGAACTCAGGCAGGGAAAGTACAAGACTATCCGATAACATTTTGTTATGCTAAAAGCAAGGAAGTGCTCAAAGAGTGATGAGGACATGTCAAGTCAGCTTAAAGGGGGGTCCTATTGGTAAAATTTGGTGGGGATTTAAGCATTAAAAAATAATGGTATTAATATATTAAATCCCATGAATAAAATATTATGAGTCCTTACAGAGGAAAATAAATGAGCAAATGCTTATTAACTACAAAGAAAAATCAAATAGCTTTACAGTGGAGATGTGTGTTGGATTCCACCTTATTCAAGTGATCCAAGTGAATATCATCAGTAGTGGGACAAATCAAATTGTGCACTACCTGATAACATGCATTGAAAAGAGCACAGCCTCACATCTACAATACACCTGAATAAAACAATGAGGACACATCATACAAATTCAAATTGAGAAGCATTCTACAAAATAACTGCCCTATAATCTTCAAAATTGTCAAAGTCAGGAAAGTCCAGCAAAGCTTGAGGAGTTGTTTCAGATTAAAGAAGGCTAAAGAGACATGACAATTGCAACCCATGATTCTGAAATGGATCCTTTTGCTATAAAGGAATTATTGGGACAACTGTTAAAACTTGAATGGAGTCTGAGGATTAGATGGTAGTAATGTGCCATTGGGAATTTCCTGATATTGATAGTTGTATTGTGGTTATATAAGAGAATGTCCTTGTTTGTAGGAAATACACAGTATAGTGATGATGGACCATTAGATTGGCAATTTTTTTCTCAAATGATTCAGTAAAAAAGGAGTTATTTGTACTCTACTTGCAACTTTTTTTGTCGGTTTGTGATTGTTTCAAAATTTAAGAAAATACGTATTAAAATAAAAACCTCTTTTGGATTAATAGACTATGAAGACACAATAGCATTCATAGTGTTGATCTGAATGAGATAAAGGACTTACTTCCTTTTGCTAAATGGAGGGGGAAAAGAGAAAGAGAGGGAAAGGAAGAGCCTGGATTTTAATGTAAGCAAGGTAGGAGCTGGGGAAGGTGACTCACACTGCCTTATCTTCAACAACCTGGGCTGGTGGTTCAGAGTAGCAATCTTCAGCTTGCCACTCCATTCATCAAATGTACATATGGCCATTTGACAGTCACCAGTCTTGAGGTCCACACAGAGGCTGGACGATCCTGATTAGCTAATCAGCCATCTTGACTGGGAAACAGTTCATCTATATGGCAGAACATATTATTAGCCTAAAACAATTGACTGAACTTCTTAATGTTTATTCAATCCCCCTCAGTAAGAGTAAAACAAAGCCATGGATGTGAGAACTCACTTAATCTTAGTGAGTCTCCTGGCCCCAGCCCCCCACCCCCACTTTAGAAAAAAAGAAACCCAAAGTGGTTAAGGGATTTGACCAAGATTCCACAGCCATTGTATGTCAGAACTCAGGTCCTCATACACATCATCTATGGCATTCCAGAATTGCCTTGTGTGCTCATTTACTTTGTTGTATGTAGCAGTTGACTTTAGAATTGTCAGTGCAAGCCTCTTTACTTTGGGTGATTGGGGATGGGAGTTGTTTGGTTAAGTTATAGTCAGTTAAGGTGGTCAAATCATTAAACGGGATATATACATATGTCAAACATTTTATTTGGTAGGGAGGTTTTCTTTGCGACTGGCTCTGCTGATTGGAGTCCCATGCTATTTTTCTGGCATAAACTTTAGTTATAATGCATCATCTCTGATTTCCAGTTTCTCTTTCTTTAAAGAGGACTTAGAACTTAAAGATACCTGTCAAATAATGTGAGTGCAGAATCCTTCTAGATTTTAAGATTTTGTTTCCCTCTTACTCTTTAAGAGTTGTCTCATCTGCACAAAATTCAACAGCAATTTTATTAGATATGTGACTTTGGGCAAGTTACTTTACCTCTCTGTGCCTCAATTACCCTTTCTGCAAAATGAAAATACTTGTATCTAAATGTAAGGTTGTTGTGAGGATTAAATGAGTTAATATATGTGGTAGGCAAAATAATGTCCCCTCCCAAGGATGTCCATATTCCATATTCTTAAATTTAGTCCACTCCTGCAGGTATGAATCAACTGTAAGTAGGACCTTTTGATGAGATTACTTCAGTTAAGATGTGGCCCACCTCAATCAGGATGGATTGTAATCCTATATAAGCAAAATGAAATTCAGACACAGAGAGAAAAAGCCACAGGATGCAAGAAGCTGAAATTCAATGGAACTGGAAGAGAACGGAGAGGCCGCCGTGTGCATTGCCATGTGACAGAGGAGCCAAAGACCAATGATAGCTGGCTGCTAGCCCCAGAACACCAGTCTTCAGGAAGAATTGCCTTGATGACACCCTGATGTGGGATTTCTCTTAGCCTCAAAACCGTGAGCTAATGAATTCATGTGGTTTGACCCAACCCATTTCATGGTATTTGCTTGAACAGCCAAGAAAATTAACAAACCAGGAAAGGGGGATGTTTGTTATTTTGTGGTTTGGACATTGTTTTTGTCTGAGTTTGGACATGATAAGAGAATGGTCTTGTTTTTGCCTTGATACACCATGGTCACAGAGTGGCCTTGTTTGATGCTGATGTTCTTTGAAAATTTTCCATGTTCACTAGGTCCTAGTTGTCTGTGTCAGTTCTGCTCCTAGCATCATCATGACCCAGCTAGATGTCAGGAGCTGCTGCTTTTCTCTTTCTCACCCTGTTCCATGGAAGTTGATTAAGAAAATTTTCTCCTTCATGAAGAATGGCCTGCATTAGAATCACCCACAGAGCTTATTAAAACACATATCCATGGAATCAATCTCTAGGTGTAAGGCCCAATGTCCGTATTTTTAATCAGCACTCTGCATCATTCTCATACACACTGGAATTTGAAAGCCACTGGTCTAAAAAGAAAGATGTCACAAACCCAGGTTTGCAAACCTAGATTTGTGGCAAGCATTCACAGTGTGAGAGATCAAGCACTAAGCTGTAAGTTTAAATTTCCATTAGTGTCAAGTTCCAGCACCTAGAGGTTACAGAATTTTAACTCCATGGAACAAGCTTCTGAATTTACAAGGTCATCTGTGCTTATACCTTGTGTGCCAGTCTAGAAAAAGCTCAACTAAGAAGGTCAGCCTGTAAGTGACAGAAGAGAAGGGTCTGGTCATCCATTACCATAAATCAATAAAAGGCAGACACCAGTAGAAAGGCTGCTGCCAAACAGAGAAAAAATAAAACAAGTGGGAATTGCATCCTGAGTTAGTGAGAACATTCACAAGAGTGAACCAAAATCCCAGTGACAGCATGCAGCAAACATGCAGGACTAAAATCTCATTTAATAAGGTAAACTATAGATCAGAAATGAGAAGACTTAACTGCAAAATGTCTAGTCAGATCATTGCAGATAAAAACACGAAAATCTTCTTCAAAGGAAAATTCTCAAGAAAGGAATCAAAGAGATCAAAATTGAAGAAAATAATTACTTCCAAAACCACAACCAATCAGGAAGGAGCACCAAAAGTGTAATGAAGACAGAGCCTAATAATGAACTTGATTTTGAAACTGATTTTGAAGGACCAGTTAGATTCAGCTCTATAAGATCACAAGTGTAAGGAGACTTGAAGCATAACCATCAGTGCCAAGTCCTGTTTTGCACCTTTTCTTTCCACTGAATTTTTCTGTTCTTGGGATGTGGGAGAACTCAGCTCACCATAATCAAATAACCTACCAATGCTTTCCTAACAGGAATTTATGTAATGAGTCTTTTTAACCTGAATAATGTATTTTGTCTTAGTCTATTTTGTCTGCAATCTCCACAGGCAGAGTCTGTATCCATAGCTCATTACCATCATTCTGATGATAATGTTACGTCTCATCAATTACTTGGGAACAAGGTCAAATTTAGCAGCCAAATCTCCCCTTTAGAGAGACCATCAAGAGGATATCTATCACCTCCCTTCCCAAGGGCTTACCTACCCACCCTGCTCCTGCAAAAAGCTTCAGTGCTCATATTCTCTCGCTCTCTCTTTCTCTTCCTTCCTTCCCTTGCTCTCTAACCCCTCATCCTGTCACAGTTTTACCAGTTATGAAATCCTTTGGATTTAAGCCCTGAAAATTTTGTTTTCACTTTCATTTGAGAAAGGACAAGCAAGAATGTGTGAGAAAATTAGGGAGACATAAATATGGGAAGACTCTGTATGTAAGGAAGGAGAGAGATTGTCTGACTTTGTAAAGTAATACTGTAAACCAAAGATATGTGGTTCTTATGGAATTTTGATTGAGTCTTTGATTACATAAGGCATGCCACTGAGATTTATTTTGACTAAAGAAAAGAAAATTGTCCCAGTCAACAACAACAAAAAAAGATGAAACAACTAATATTAAAATATTCCTCTCAATTTCCAGAATTTGGTTACATAGCTGTCAGCCAGTCCAAATTTCTCAAAAATTGTTTCAGTTTCATAAGAAAATCACCTGAAAATTCTACCTTGGTGCATGAATCTTTAACAATTAGCCCAGACTTTTACATTTCTTCATGAAATTCAGCTCAATTCCATAATTCATTTACTTGATTTACTTCCTAGAGTCAATAAGCAAAAATTCAACTTCATAAACACAGCTGTACCTGGCAAACAAACTTAAAAAGATAAAAAGGATCTATTTAATCACTACCCAGAATGCATTTATAAATTATCCTTGATTCTGAATAGTTAGGATTAAACTGATTCAACAACCACCTCTGAAATGTAATCTTTTTTCCCCTTGAGGTACCAAGCCATGTGAAAATTCAAAACTAACAAGAGATATAGCATCAAGGCTGCCACTGAATTTGTTGATATATTTTTGGTCTATGCTGTTAAGTGTATATAGATTCAGAAATGTCTTCCTGGTAAATGTTTATTATTTATTTTTTCAATAATGACTCTCTTTATCCATAAAAATGCTTTTTGCTTTAAAGACTAATTTGTTTGACATAATATAGTCACGGTGGCTTTCTTTTGATAAGAATTTGTCTAATAAATCTTTTCTCATGTCTTAACTTTCAGTCTTTCTGTGTCACTATGTTTTAGGTCTGTCACTTTTATACAGCATGCAGCTAGATTTTTAAATGCAATCTGATCATCCCTGCCTTTTAGTTGTTGAGTTTAGCCCATTTATATTTATTATTATTATCTACATTTGATTTTATTTCTACCATCTTATTTTCTGCTTTCAACATTTCACCATTTTATTTTGCTTGTTTGCCATCTTCTACTTTTTTTGAAGTTTCCACATTATATTTATTTCCTGTTGTTTGTGTCTTGGGCCTTCATAATTCTAGGGGATACAGTAGTCCCATTTTACTTTAAGCTATGACTGCCACTGGGCCACTTAAGACTCTAATGTCAAGAAACCAGCTGTCAAGGAAAGGACATACCATCATTGCAGGGGTGATTTACACTGTACTGATCATCATGGGGAGTACAGCTGGTACAGCTGCTGTTATATAATAAGGGAAAGGAAGAATATGCTTGGTACTTAGATAAACCTTTGGTACATCTCCTGATATTCTGCTGTCCAATTTGGATGGTTAATGGACAAGTGGAGCAGACAAAGCCTGATAGGGCGTGTTTGAGGTTTAGATCCTCATAGTTTCCACCAGTTAAGTTACTAAGATCATAAGAGGTACTAAGCAAGGATGAGGAGAATCTACAATGGGTAGAAGAGAAAGGAAATGATGAGAACTAGTTGTATTCTTGAATTTAGCTACAACAGAAGGGATTGCTAATTTTCTCCACTAACTTTCCTTATGGAAGATTCCTCAGGAAATGAGACCAACCAGAAACTTGATGATGCTCTTTCCAGATGGAATGAATTTATCATAAAATGCAAAACAAATGGATCTGACCAGCTTATGGGGGTGGACTGTATTGGACGCTGGGCTGTGCTCCTCAGAATCCCACTCCCCATGTCCCCTTTCAGTCCTGAGGCACTCATATCCCCTGCTGCTGGGTACTTTGGCTGCTGAGAGCTCATTTCTGGGTCTCTCTGGAAATTGCCTTTGGCCAAAGGGAACCATCTTTCTCAAGTTTTTGACCTCTTCCCAGGAGCAACATGCATCCAGTGACTGGTTAGGGTATAAAGGCCCAGTCTTATTGTCTCAATTTAGGATAATTCTTAACAGCCAGGTCTAAACAGCCCTGAAGGATCATCTAAGGTCTTTATTGTACCTGTATCACTGTATCTCCTTCTGCTTAATCCTACTTCTTTTACTCCTTCAAAGGTGTTGTTAATGAAAGCGCTCTTTGATAAACGTCTGGCATGCAAATTTCCATCATAGAATATCTTTTCAGAGGATTGTATCAAGATATCAAAGTTTTTAGATAATACTTTTATCATTCTAGTTTACTAGGTTCCTATCCTTGTGTTTTTGTACCTGTATCTTGGATTGTAAGCTCATCTACACTGGAAACCTTTTTATGAAAATTCTGTATGGCCTAGGCTGTGGAAGTGTCACTACATAATGATTTTCCATTCACTTCTGTCAGGTACTCCAGGGATATCACTGTCCCAAGACTAATTTTTATGTAAATTTTTCATTTTGACAGGTCCCAAACCACTAAAGAATTGTTCATTCTAACTTTAGTACAGAATGAAGCAGAAGTCTGGAATTTTTATTTCTCTGGGAATAAATTTTTTCCTCTTCCATAGCCTAGGATGATAAACTTTCTTGTCATCTCCCTGTTATGGTGGCAGATTTTTTCTAGATCCCTCTTTACTGAGGTTACATCCATTTGAAGAACTCAGCTTCATGAAGGGGTCTTAGTTCCCATTCAGTGTCTCACAGGACCATGGACTCATATCCAGGCCTGATTGTGTGTTAAAACCCAAACAATTAGATATTATTGAGTTTGATAACCATCCATGAGGAAGTTTCAGAATCAGATCCTAAGCTTATAGCTCTTAATTTCAGATTCCTAGAGATATCTACTTATTTCTTGCAAGTTGACATGCATTAATATAATTTAAAATATTACCAGAACTGAAACACCCTTAAGTAGCTGAATGTTTCCTGGAGCTAGGTTTTGGTAAGAAATAGAAATCATGATGGCATTGACCTTGGAACTGAAGTAGGGGAAACGATATAAATGAAAAGGAAATGAAAAAAACGTCAAACTATTGACCGCATTCCCAGGACTGGCCCTGACTAGCTAGGAATTAACATGGTGAAAAATAAACTAGAATCCTAGTGGACTTTAATTATTTTCCTCATGGGACTGTGAGTTCCTTGAGGGCAGGAACTGAGTCTTATTTTGTCTTGTATTTCCAGCACCTAGAATCATAATAAATATGAAATATTTAGTAGATACTTGACTAAATGAACTAGACGGCAATAAAACAGTGCTATGCAAAATCACCAGATAGTAGAAAAATGGAAGAAGCAAGAATACAGCATCACATTACATCAACACTGGTATAGGGAGAATAACATAAGTTAATAGGAAAGGAAAATCAAATTGAGTTATCATATTTATTCATCCCTATACCCTCCAACAAATATTTATTGAGTATCTATTATGAATCTGACACTAGCATGGGGGATGTGATGGTGAACATAGTGAAGGGAACTGAAAAACAGAAACTGTTCCTAGAAGCCCACCATAGATTCCTTCTCACATTTTGGTGCATGGAACTGTATCACATGTTTATTCCTAAGCAAGAACTGGCAGAGGAACAGGATCGCCATGACTTGTCCGGGGTACACAGCCAGGTAAAAAAGAATGGCTTGCTAAACAAAGTAGGGGTTTTGGTTACCAAGAAAAAGGATGATAACTGTTGGATAGGCAGCTAAGGGTATATTTGCCATATCTATAGAGCAAGTCAGTATGTAAGATTGTCTTAGGTGTGGTACAGGAGATTGGAAGAGAAGAAACACCTTATTAATGACTGAAATGTTTTCAAGGCCAGAAAAAGTTATTAGGTTTGTGTCACTCTGAAGACAGAACCTGAGGTCTGAGATTAGAGCAGTACTTAAAGGAATAATAACATAAATCCATCTTCACCAATTGGTTCTCCCGATTGTGGGCGGGCATCCTTGCAGCTTTTCTGAATTCCTCCAAAGTAATATAAATACTGTTTCTTATTGTTTCTAAGCTCCACTGAACTGGAAGAAGAGCGGTTGAATAGTGTTTTGCATAAAATACTAGAAATATTTGTTGCTTAGCTCTGGCTCAATCCTATCCTGACCTGTTTCTGTCATTATCACTGGAATAGTTCTCTAGCTCTCACCAGATTTTGAGTTGTCAGGATAATAATTTATCCATCTTGTTGTCATATTCTCAGCTAGTTTGCCTGACTCTAGGGGAATCTAAATGACTATCACTACACAAGGTGTTCAACTTCTGTTTTAGACTCATTTAATTCCAGATATCCTTCTACTGCCACATCCCATATCCAAAGTCATACCAAACTACCGTTGCCCTGCCAGTTTCCCCTGTTATAGAAACCTCCACCACCACCCATCCACCTCACCCCAGCCCCTAGCATCAGTTTTACTCTAGTTTTTTAAAATACTAAAATGATTGGCACTATTCACTGACGACAGTTACTGATTCTATCTCCTGTGCTCTGGGTCCAGAGCTCTTCATGATTCTACTGCTCCTTCCACCCTTCCTTCCTAGCCAACCACTCTCAAATCAGGCCTGTTCTTCAGAGTCCTTATTCCCCAATATAGTATAAAACCTTTTTATTTTACAAAAGACCAATTTTGAAGCTTCTTAATTTAAAGACTCATTTGTGAATTTGCTTTACAAAATCAGCCAAAAGTTACTTTGCATGTTTATTAATTCATCTCCTCCAGCTTTTTCCCCTTACAATGGGTTCTTTTCAAGGTTTTAAGTACACACATTAAATTACACTCTGATGTATCCTTTTCCTCCTCCTGGAAGGAATGCTTGGAAAGGAATCCAATTGTGGGCAGATGTTAGGTCTTTCTCAAAAGCATTTTATGTCAAATAACAAGCATCCAGCTGTAGTTCAAATAAAATACTAATAAAAAATAAAATACTAATTTACATGCTAAGCAAGAATAGTAATTACATGGCTTTGAAAGCATATCATAATGACTTCTTACAGTTGTATTCATACTCTATTATTCTTCCTTTCTTATTCTCTAATCAGTGTTCTTAATTACACTGCCCCAGCAAGATACAATGAGAGAAAATACAGGCAAATACATGAGGAGGTGAAACACCCTGGCACCCTCGAGCAACCGGATAGGATTTGGTCGGTAACACTGTCATAGGGAAGTAACACTGAAGCATTTGGGCCTCCTTCTCCTGCCTTGCTTTTCTCGCTCACCCTCAAAACCATACACATATTTGTCAGGGAATCAATTCATCAAAATATAAATTGCCGAATATCTACTACAGGTTGAGAGGGGATTATCTAAGAGATCCACAAATTATTAACATCTCTAGATACTCTCACATTTGATACAACCAGATCAACAGAGAACCACTAACTGGGCCACAACATTTTGTCTTTTATCCCCCATATCCTAAGGAATTGATTTTCTCTATTTTTCTGTGGCATTTTATCACTTCATTTTATTCTTCATTGAAATGTACTGTAAGAAATGGAGTTATGAAACGTGTTACCACTGGCTATTAGGATTTTGTTGAGGGCATTGTTCATTACATTTTGCAGTATCTTTTTTGAGGGCTCACTGGGGAAAACGTTCTTTCTTTCATTTCAGAATCAAAAGCAGTTTTACTTGTTCCTGAGCAACTTTTTTCTTTCTTCTTTTTTTCTAATCTCATGGTCTCTGTGAATCATGTCACTGACCATGTTTCCCTTTTATCATTGGCTACTAGGAAACTCAGTTCCTCATGTTGTGGCTCATCTCTCATAAGCATTCATCCAGACCTTAAGAAGTATGTCTTCTGGGATTAATCTTCGCTCCATCCTTTCTTTCCCTGCACTCACTTCATACTGTTTAAATAGCTTCACTTAAACATAATAGAATTTTTTTCTTGCTCACCTAATCTTTGAATGCAGGTATTTGGTAGGTGGCCTTGCCTGAGGTAATTTGGTGACACAGGATCCTTTTACCTGTTGATCCGCAGTCCTCTAGGGCCTCCAATCTTCTGTGTGCAGAATAGAGTCCAGGATCATGCAGAGATTTATTGGCTAGGCCTGGAAGTGCTTTACATCACTGCTGCTTATGTTCCAGAATGCAGTCACATGACCACACCAAATTATAAGGAAAGTGGGGAACTGTGGTCCAGTATTTGAGTCCTGGAAGGAAGGGAATTGTATATGGCAAATGTCTAACCAATATTGCCACATAGCATAAAGAGAAAGATATAAAGGAAACCACTCATTCTGTGTTTCCTAAGATATTTCTGCTACTAGCATGACCATTCATTGTTCAGGAATGGAACCCCCATGTTCATCAGGGAATTATCACTTCAGGACACCTTTCCCTTCTGTCCCTTTGTAATGGAAGGTTAAGAGTTAACAAATGATTATGATTACTGAATCATTATATAGATGCTCTTTTCCTTACTTTTCCAGTATATTGTAGAATAGACAAAACTTAATACCTGAAATTACTGAAACTCGCCAGTCTCACCTTTGTTTATGGTTATTCCAAATTAGCCTTAGCATTGTTTATAGTTATTATTGTGATGGTTGTCCTAAACTGGTCTCAGCCTTGTTTATGGTTATTCCAAACTAGTCTCACCTTTGTGTATATTTGCTATGGTGATAGTAACCACTACACCCTCCCCTATTTGAATTCATAAAAACTCTAAACCCCTCTAACTCGGAGAGACAGATTTTAGGCCATTAAGCCATTGAGCGCCTTTCTATGTGCTGGCAATAAACTTACTCTCTTTGAAACCCTGATGTCTCAGGAATTGCTCATTTGAAGCTCATCGGGCAGAGATCTGTGCTTTTGCTTAACACCTTCTTTCTAATGATTTCTGTCACTGCCTTCCTTCAGGTCTTTTCTTCCTCATGCCCAGCCTGCTGGAAACTCTACCTTACTGTCCTCTGGAAGGGAGCGATTGTCTAAACATTCCTTGTGCTTTCCTTTTGCAAGTTGGCTCACATACTTGATTAGTAATTGTATTAGTCAGCCAAAGGGGTGCTGATGCAAAGTACCAGATATCTGTTGGCTTTTATAAAGGGTATTTGTTTGGGGGTAAAACATATAGTTACAAGGCCCTAAAGAGTCCAACTCAAGATGCCATAAGAGCTATTCTCTTACCCAAGTCAGTTGCCACGTGTTGAAGCAAGATGGCAGGTGGTCTATGCCTGGTCTCTGCCTGGTCTCTTGGGCCTTAGCTGCTTAGCCGCTCTGTTCTTTTCAGCTGCAAACTATCAGGTGAATGGCTCATCTCTATCAGGGGCTGCAGGATCAAAGTTGTCTCTTCTTCTGTGTCTATGGAGCTCTCTCTCTTTTCTCATGTGTCGTCTTGAGTGAGTGTCTGTTTATATCAGCCCACCAAGGAGGCAGGGACTTAACCTGAGTTATACTCTACTGATGTGGTCAAATCAAAGCCCTGATTTTAATATAGTTTAATCTAAGACATCTCAGCCAAATCTAATACAACCAAAGGGGATCATACCCAGAGGAAGAGACCAGTTTACAAACATAATCTCTCTTTTTGGAATTCATAAATAATCTCAAACTGCCACAATTATCTAATGCTGCAGTGAAAAATGCCCACAAACACAATGACTTAAAACAGCAATAATAAGCTATTTATTGAGGTGCAGCTCAGCTGGGGAGTCTCTCTGAAGTTGCACTGATATATCTGCTGGGGTCCATAGTCATCTGAAAGCTTGATTGGGGCTGGAGGATCTACTTCTAAGGTGGCTCACTCACATGGATAGCAAATTGGTATGGCTATGGACAAGGTAACTCAGTTCCTTTCTTTCCATGTGGATTTCTTTTCAGGACCACTTGACTGACCCCATGATATGGTATCTGGCTTCTCCCAGAAAGAGTCATTCAAGAGATAATGCAGATGCCACAATGAACTTTATGACTTAAACTCAGAAGTCTTGCACTGTCATCTCTGCCATACTCTATTGTTCACACAGAATTTCGCTGGTTCAGTGTGGGGAGAAACACAAGGGCATGAACACAAAGAGGCAGAAATCTTTGGGGGCCATTGGGAAGCCTGACCACCACATATAAATTTTCAAAATTCTTTCCCACTTTCAGTATTCAGATCAAAGCCTATCTATTCTGTGAAGTCTTCCCTGATCCCTGAACAATTAGCATTCTGATTGTAACTCTTATTGTTCTTATCACACATATAAACTTTATCATTTTTCACCTTGTTATGAAGTTTTGTAGATATGTGGTTTTTTTCAAATGGATTTTAAGCAATTAAAGACTATATACCCTGTCAAAGAGTAGGTACTCAATATATATTTTTTAGGTGAATGAATGAGTGAATGAAGGGTACAGCCAGAAGTCCTGGATCCCTGCCTGTGGATTTATTCCCCTGCTGCTTGATCTTAGCCAAATCACTTTTACCTTTCTATCACAGTTTTCTCATTCATAAAATGAAGATAATAATGCCTACCCTACCTTTCCTTGTGGTGCTTTGAGATTTGAAAGAGGTAGCACACATGAAAGAGTTTTCAGGTGGATGAAGAACAAGGGAAGGGTGAAATTAGTTATCTGGCTTACCACTGATGGCTGAGATGTACAGTGTTGTCATGGGCAGCTCTGACATTCTCCTCAAGAAGTAATTAATATCTGCATCTAGCTGTCTCTTACAAATGGCACTCATTCCAACACGGGCCTTCAGCAAATAATGGTTTACGGCTGGGAGAGGCCTTGAGCAAAGAGAACTGCTTAGCCCAGGGAGCCAGAGTCCATCACAGTCACAATCTAGAGATGTCAAAGCTCAAAGGCAAAGTTTATTTCTCTAGTAGAATTCTCAGTTGTCCCCTTCCTTTGTATAACCTGGTTTTCAATTTTTTTGTTATGGATAACTTTGTAGGTGTATTTTTTTCCCATCCCACCCTTTAAAAAAATGTTACTTTAAAAACTAACATAAAGTAAAATTGTCTCTTTCTTTGGTGCACAGTTCCATGAATTCTAACACATATGTAGATTTATGTAACCACCACTACAATCAGGATACAGAGCAGTTCCAACACCCAACAAACTCGCTCATGCTCTCTTTGTAGTCACTCCCTCCCTCATCCCAACCCCCGCAACCCCTGATCTGTCTTGCATTATTACAGTTTTGTCTTTTTGAGACTATCACTTAAATAGAATCATACAGTATGTAACCTTTAGATATTGATTTTTTTCACTCTACATGAAACCTTTGAGATTCAACTGTTTGTTCCTTTTTATTACTAATAATCCTTTGTAGGGATCTGTATACATTTGTTTACTCATTCACCTGTTTGTTATTCACCCATCTGCCTGTTGAAACATATTTGGAGATGAATTACTGGGTCATATGGTAAAGGAATGTTTGGGAAATTCCAAACTATTTTCCAGAGTGGCTGTACCATTTTACATGCCCACCAGCAATGTCTGACAGGTCCAGTTTCTCCTTATCCTCGCCAGCACGTGGTATTCTCAGTTATTATCTTTTTTGCCATTCTCGTTTACATGTACTGGTCTCTCATTATGGCTTTAATTTGTGTTTCCCTCTTGGGTGAAATATATATTCAAGTGTTCTGTCCACTTTTTTATTGGGTTGTTTATTTGTTTTCTTATTATTGAAATTTGAGAATTATTTATGTATTCCGGATACATGCCCTATGTCATTTATTGATTTGCAAATATTTTCATTGAGTCTAAGGCTTATATTTTCATTCTCTTAACCCCAATTTTTGTTTTTCAGAGAAAAGTTCTTAATTTTGATGGCATCTAATTTATCAAATTTTAGTTTTTGGGGATCGTGCTTTTGATGAGATGTCTCAGAAGTCCTTGCCTAACCACAGGTCACAAAGATTTTCTTGTATGTTTTCTTCTAAAACTCTTATACTTTTATGTTTTAATTTTAGATCTATGATCATTTTGAATTAATTTTTGAATAAAGTGTGAGGGTTAGTTTGAGGTTCATTTTCTTTTTTTCTAATGTTCCAATATCATTTTTGAGATGATTATCCTTTCTCCATTGAATTACCTTTGCCCTGTCAAAAATTAATTCGTCAATTTATGTGGCTCTACTTCTGGACTCTGTATTCTATTAGATTGACTTCTGCATCTATCTTTTCTCTCATAGCGGGGTGTTTGATTACTGTAGCTTTATAGTAAGTTTCAAAATCAGGCAGTGGGTTTCCTCCATTTTAATTCTTGATTTTCAAAAGCATTTTAGTTCTTGTAGTTCCATTTCTTCTCCATGTAAATTTTATGATAAACTTGTCTATATTTACAAAAAATCCTGTTGGGATTTTGATTGGAATTGCATCACATCTTGTTTTAGTTTCGTAGGATTCTTAAAGCAAATTACCATGAAATGGTTTGACTTAAACAATGGGAATTTATTCACTTATGGTTAGAGTCTGGGAAATTGTACAAATCAAGGCATCATCAAGGCAATGCTTTCTTCCTGAAGACCAGCTGCCGATGATCCTTGGCTCTTCTGCCACACAGCAAGGCAGATGGTGGCATCTGTTGGTCTCTCCCTTCTCTTCCGGGTTTTGTTGATTTCAGCTTCTTGCTTCCATGACTTTCTTTCTTTGTCTGAATTTCATTCTCTGATTGAGGTGGATCACAACTTAATTGAAGTAGCTTCAACAAAAGATCCTACTTACAATGGGTAATAGGAATGGATAAAATTTAAAAACATGTTTTATTCTGGAGTACATACAGCTTCAAATCACCACACATCTATAGATAAATTTGGGGATAATTGACATCTGTACTATCATGAGTCTTCTAATCCATGAACATGGAATTTCTTTCCAATTATTAGGTCTCCTTTCCTTTCTTGCTTTAGCATTTTGTAGTTCTCAGCATACAATTGTATAAATGCTTTGTTAGATTTATACCTCAGTATTTATTTTAGAGATTTTGTAAATTGTCTTCTTTTTGAAATTTTGCTTTCCAATTGTTCATTGTTAGTATACAGAAATATAATTTATTTTTGTTGTAAGCCTTGTATCTTATGATCTTGCTAAACTCATTTAATTAGTTCCAAGAGTGTTTTTCTAGATTCTTTGGGATTTTCCACATAAGCAATCATGGCATTTGTTTCATTTCTTCCATTCTAATCTCTCAACCTCATTCCTTTTTCTTGCCATATTGAACTGGCTAGGATTTCCAGTACAATTTTTAGTAGGAGTGGTGTGAGTAGACATTGATAGTATTTATTGCTATAAATTGCCTTTAAATACTGTTTTGCTTCATCCCCAAAATTCTGATATATTGAATTTTCATTTTCATTCAGTTAAAAATATCAATTTATCTTTGAGACATCCTCTTTAAATCAAGGATTGTTTTGAAGTGTGTTTAATTTTCAAGTGTTTGGACAATTTCCTCTTCTCATTATATTATTTTTTGTCTAATTACATTATGGTCAGAACCTATACTTTATATAATTTTGATTCTTTTAAATTTTCTAAAGTTTGTTTTATGACCTTTTGTTTGTTTATCTTTTGAACATTCCATGTGCACACAGAAAGAATATGTATTTTCTGTGGTTTAGTAGAATATTTTATAAATGTAAATTAGATCTAGTTGATAGTGTTGTTCAGTTCTTACAAATCCTTGTTGATTATATATCTATGAATTCTATTGATTAATGAGTAAGAAGTGTTGAAATCAACAACTAGAATTTTGGATTTGTCTGTTTCTCTTTTCAGTCTGTCAGTTTTTGCTTTATGTATGTAGCAATGGTATTAGATACATACACTTTTTTTTTTTTTTAAAGATTTATTTATTTATTTATTTATTTATCCCCCCCTTGCTGCTTGTGCTTGCTGTGTCCATTCGCTGTGTGTCTTCTCCGTGTCTGCTTATCTTCCCCTCGCTGTGAGGTCCCGCTGCATCAGCCCCTCGCGCCACGCGGGCCGGCCTGCCCTCACAAGGAGGCCCCAGGAAGCGAACCCGGGG
>JAQZBX010004875.1:0-14891 GCA_029593785.1 Cabassous unicinctus
TTTTTTTTTTTTTCCATAAGAGTATGATGAAGGGACAAAAGGGAAAGGAAGTACAGGGCATATTTGAAATGGTGTTTATGATACTTAAATGATACCCCATAGTCTAAGCTAAATGAAGAGGGAAGTGAAATGGCACTAATGAGGAGGAAGAAAGCAGAGGAGTCGGTGTACTAGAGGTTTTGATGCAGGTGAAACATGGTTGCAGTGAAGGTACCTGAGCAATCAAGCTGGAAAGAGCAGGATGTGGTGGTCAGAAAGATGGATATGTTCGTTAATGATATGGGGCAGGAATCAACTTCAGATGATAAGGTCAGGGACTTAAATGAAGAGGGCTGAGATGGTAAAGATGAATATTGGGGATGAGAGCAAAGAACTAAGACAAGGATGTTAGGCAGATCACCCTTGAAAATGTTAAAGTAGTTTAGAAGGATGGAAGGAGTCGACATAGAGAGGAAGTCATGACAGACAACAGTGTTCAATGAAGGTCACCCATTGGTAGATCAGAGCTAAGGAGGGGAGAGGTTTAGTTAGATGGCATGAGCCTAGGGCTTTTTAGGAGCAGTAGTTCTGAAGTGGCATTAGGAAACAGGAGGATATAACTCCACTAGTTTGACTCAGAGGTACTTGGGATGTAAGAGAATACACTGTCTGCATTTAAGACCTACAGAGACACTAGTGGACAGTGAATTTCAGCTATAGCAAAGATACAGAGCATACAGAGTAGATGAAAGTAGAAGAGAGCTTGCCAAATCACAGAAAATGAATTCTGGAAGGCATAGGGTTTGGGAGGGAAAGACAACACAGAAATATGGGGGTTGATTCCATAAAGACCAGGAGACCAGAAGCTGTGTGGGTAATGACAAAGGGAAACATTACTTAGGTTAATGGGTAGGTCTCTTATAGTCTTTTGGCAAAAAAATGTGCTCACGGGCAAGGTAGAAATTGCATGTGTTCTGGAAAGGAGCCTCCACCCCTCCTCCAGAGAGTCCTTCATCAGCTAATGTTGTCAACCCTATCAACAGAGCACTAGATAGTGACGTGGAGAAAATGAATATAAACCAAGGTTTCATTAATGTAGCATCTCAGGAACTAGAAGTCCCCAAGTGAAAACAGAGCCTTATTTTCCCTTAAGAACTCGTGACCTGAACTTTTAGAAGTGGTATAGCATAAGGGCTAGAGCCCAGATCCTGAAACCAAGCTGCTTGGGTCCAAATCCTGGTCTCACTGTGTACTACCCTCATGGACTTGGGAAAGGTACTTCATCTCTCTGTGCTTCAGGTTCCTCATCTATAAAATAGGAATAACATGATCTAACTCACAGGTCTATTGTGAGGATTCAGTAATTTAATATATGTAAAACACTGAGAACAGTGAGTAACACAGAGTGCTATGCAAGTGTTTTTACTGATTACTGGATTTATTTTGATTAAATGAACAACATTGTTTCTATGGAAGATAATGGTAACATAACTAAAAGATGAGTCCTTAATAAGGACTTATAATAACAAAATTATTCATTATTACATTTAACACAACCCTGAAAGTTGCATAGACACATATACACATTTCTTTACCTTTTAGGAAAAATGAATTAAATTCAAGTATATAAATAGAAATATCAGGAAACAGATTGGGATTAGACCAAATGATGATGCAAAAAGTAGCTGAAACCAAGAATGGGAGGAATAAGTAGACCTGTTATGACATGGTTACAGTGTATGAAGGCAAGTTAAGTGTTCAGATACCCCAGATTTCCCACTACATGTGGAGTGACAGCCAGTCCAGGGTTAGCTGAGGAGTCCCGTGGAAGGCAAGGCTCTTGGGTGGGAAATAGACTGAAAGCCGTTTTAATTAGTGTTCTGTGACTTGTTACTGAGGAAGGCAGCCAGCTGCATGTGAAGAGACTGGTAAACTGTGTTCTGATTGTGTTGACTTCCTCAGTGGAGGTTTGATGCCTGGTGTAGCTACATGCTGCCTGGAACAGAAGTGCCAGCCATGAACCCAGTGGTGGGGAATATAATCCAGGTGCCTAGAGGAAAAGGCCATCTCCCAAGCCACTTGACCACCAGTTGGCAGAATCGGGAAGCTCAGACAACTGAGGTTCTAGAAATATTTTTCATTAACTTTCTGGGACTGAAGATTCTTGCTTTTGCATTAAGGAGAAATTACAGCATTTTACCAACCTAGCACCTAATTACAACTTTGACTTCATTCATTTTCTTGACTTGACACGATGACCAAGTTGTAAGCACTTGAGGGTAGTGCACTCTACCAAATAATTACATAAATTCAAAAATAATTTAAATCTGTGCTAAGTAACTAAAGGAAATTTAGATGGTTATTCTTTTTCTTGTGATCTTTTTGGAAAGGAGATAATGTTTTAAAATTGCAGTTTTCTGATAAGGGTATTTCAATATGTGTGTTTCTGAATATTACATACTAGGTTTCCATGATAGATATTTAATCCTAATTTAGTTTGAATTTCCCCTAGTTTCAATTTGACAACTTCCTCATTCTTGCATTTGCAAAATAATTCTCCATTCTAATAATTTGGATCTAATGCTATTTTAAAATGGGAATATTTTTATTTACATTTTGAAAGATATGGTGCTTATGATTAGGTTCAGGAGTCAACTTGGCCAGGTTATGGTGTCCAGTTGTTTGGTCAAGTAAGCACAGGCCTGTTACTGTGAGGATACTTTTGTGGTTTTAAATCATCAGTAAGTTGATAGCATCTATGGCTGACTGTATCTGCAATCAAAAAAGGGGATTGCCCTCAGCAAGGAGAGAAGTCTCATCTAAGCAGTTGAAGACCTTAAAGCAAGAATTCTTAACCAGGGGTCCAGGGGTCTGTGAGCTTAAATGGAAAAAAATCAACTTATTGTCTTTATTTTCTCTGACCTCTAACAGAAATCTAGCATTTCCTTCACTTATAAATGTATGCAATAAATAAATTACAGTAGTATTCATTCACCTGACTGGCAAAGGAGTCTGTGGAACAAAAAAGGTTAAGAACCCCTGCCTTAAAGGGAGAACTGATTTCAGCCATAGAAAAATCTTTCTTTGCTTCAGCCAGCCAGCTTTTCTAATTCATTGTCACCTTCATCAGAGTTCCCAACTTGCTGCCTGCCCTACAGTACTCAGACATTGGCCGATACCATGGTCACATGAGCCAATTCCTAGAATATTTAAGTACATATATATGTGTGTATCCAGCTGGTTCTGTCTCCCTGAGAACCCTAATAGGCCACTAGAATAAACAAAATCATCAAACAGGAATGGAAAAATCTTCAGACTTGGATATAGCAAATTCTCTAGTTCAAATCCTACACTGCTGGGGAGCGGATGTGGCTCGAGAGGTTGAGTGCCTGCTTCCCACATGGGAGGTCCCGGGTTTGGTTCCCAGTGCCTCCTAGAAAATACAAAAACAAGCAAAACAAATGAGGAAAAAAACAAACAAAAAAAAACAATGCAGGGGAGCTGATGTGGATCAGTGGTTGAGTGCCGGCTTCCCAGGTTTAATCCCCTGCCCTCTATCTAGTACCTCAAAAAAAAAAAAGCCCTAAAAACAAAAACCACTTACACTGGTGGCATTAGCCAACTGGTTAAGCTTAGGTAACTCACTTCTCTCTCTCTAACTTAAAATTGGGTTTTACTTCTCAATTTTTTTTCAACTCGAGCAGGTAGACGCCCACTGCCTGCTGTGTACTTTTATACCGTGTGTCTTCTTTCATGAAGAGACGTCCGCGTAGCCTTGCAACTCGGTTTCTGGGTCCAGGAGCGCCGAGGTATGGAGAGCAGCCAGCTCGCTCTCATCCTCCTCTTCCTCCCCAGTAGCTGGCACAGAGCCTGGCACACACTGCAAAGAGCCACACCTGCTGGCTGAACCTTTCGGTCCTAATGCTCTGTAACTAAATGATTGACAAAATACTTCAACTTTAGCATTGGCATTTCCTGCCTTTACTCCAGAGGCTGAGCTCCTTTAGATTGCCTGTGAGTATTTTCCTGAACCGTTTTTGTTTTGATTATCATTTTTGTAAGTTGGAACAGTCAGAATAAAATTAACTAGATGCTTTTCATATGTAAATACATTATTAGATATCAAAAATGAATTTTTTTCCTACATGAAGATTCAAAGATTAGATAAAACTACCCTGACTTTCAGCTTTCTTCTATCTTTTCCTGTGGACAATCCTCTCTCTCCTTTTTCTTTTGAATAGACGTTCTTAGTAAGGATGCTCTTTCCAGCCTCCTGGTGTTTTCCATCGTCCCTTCCTGTATCTATCTGAGGGGCCATCTGCCAGGCTTGATGAAAATGCTAATGGAGCTTCCTCTGGGCCTGCCAAGTGACTCTCTGTTCCTCTGGGATCTCATATTCAAAACAAATATTCTGATGCAAAATAATAGCAGGGGAAAGTTCAAGAATAAAGGCAACAAAGTTTAGAGGCTGCTGCTAAATCAACCCCCACTCAGCTTTGTAGCATAACTAATGATTTCCCTAAGTAAAAAGAATTGTGCAGATAAGCCTGTGTTCTGTGCCAAGTAGTAAGCTCTGTTTTGTGTATGCTACATATATTCCTTTCATCCTCAAAACTTTTTTTTAACAAATCGATTTTATTGATACATACTAATATAGAATAAATCCAGACAAAATGTACAATCAATGGTATTTGGTACAATCACACAGTTGTGCATTCATCACTTCAATAAATTTTAGAGAATTTTCATTCCAATAATAAAAAATGAACAAAAATCTCAACTCTCTATGCTTCCACTGCTGTACATTACTGCTATTGTTTCCGTCTCTCTAGTTTATTTGTATTTATATTTTGTAAGAATGGTCTTATATATGCAGTCACCCATATTCGTGTTTTACATGAGGTTTTGCTGTACCATTTTTTAACTTTCTAGTAATATATATGACCTTAGACTTACATTTTCAACCACTGCCATATTCATCTAATATCTCTGCTAGTTACAAACACTATGATGTGCTTTCACCGTTTCTATTCACTTCAAAAGATTTACCTTTTTTTTTTTTACCAATTCTGCACAGATTAACCATCAGCTTTCCATTCTCTACTCTCATTCTATTTTCTGGAAATCAATATTCTAATTAATCCATGAGTTTACACAATATAGTTCATAATAGCACAATAATTTAGTATTTGTCCTTCTGTTTCTGGCTTGCTTCACTCAATGTAATATCCTCCAGGTTCATCCATGTTGTCAATGCTTCACGACTTCATTTCTTACCAACTGCATAATACTCCATTATGTGTATACACCACAATTTGTTTATCCATTCATCAGTTGATGGATTGTTTCCAACTTTTGGCAATTGTGAGTAATACTGCTATGGACATCAGTGTGCAGAAGTCTGTTCGTGTCACTGCTCTCAATTCTTCTGGCTATATACCTAGCAATGGTATTGCTGGGTCCCACGGCAAGTCTATATTCAACTTCCTTAGGAACTGCCAAACGGTCCTCCACAGTGGCTGTACCATTCTACATTCCTACCAACAGTGAATAAGCGTTCCTCTCTCTCCACATCATCTTTAACATTTATAGTTTTCCAACTTTATAGTGGCCATTCTAATAGATGTGAAATGATAACTCATTGTAGTTTTGATTTGCATTTCCCTAATTGCTAGTGATATTGAACATTTTTTCATGTGTTTCTTCATTTGTATTTCTTCATTGGACAATTGTCTTTTCAAGTCTTTTCCCCATTTTTAATTGGGTAGATTATATTTTAAGTGGTATTATCTCCTTATATATCATGGATATTAAACTCTTATTGGATATGTGATTGCCATATATTTTCTGCTATTGAGTCAGCTGCCTTTTCACCCTTTTCACAAAGTCCTTTGAAGTGCAAAAGTGTTTAATTTTGAGGCAGTCCCATTTATCTGTTTTTTTCTTTTGTTGTGCTTTGGATGTAAGGTTTAAGAAACTACTGCCTACCTCAAGATCTTGATGTTTTCCTACACTACTCATTTCATGGTTGTCACGTTTACATTTAGGTCCTTGATCCATTTTGAGTTAATTTTGTATAAGGTGTGAGATAGGAGCCTCTTTATTTTTGGATCTGGCTATCCAATTCTTCTAGTGACATTTGTTGAATAGACTGTTCTGGCCCAGCTGGGGAGGCATGACAGACTTGTGAAAAAAAAAATTACTTGACTGTAGATGTGAGGGTCTATTTCTGAGTTCTCCATTCGGTTCCATTTGTCAATGTGTCTGTCTCTATGCCAGTACCATGCTTTTTTTACCACTGTAGTTAAGTAATATGCTTTAAAGTTGGGAAGTGAGAGTCCTCCAACTTTGTTCTTTTCTAAGACATTTTTGGGTGTTTGGGATGCCTTACCCTTCCAAATAAACATGATAATTGGCTTTTCAATTTCTGCAAAAAAAGACCGTTGGGATTTTTATTGGGATTGTGTTGAATCTGTAAATCAGTTTGGGTAGACTTGACATCGTAATGATATTTAGTCTTCCAATCCATAAACACAGACTATCCCTCCATTTATTTGCCATCTTCAGTTTCTTTTAGCAGTGTCCTGTAGTTTTCTGAATTAGTCCTTTATGTTCTTGGTTCAGTTTATTCCTAAATATTTGATATTTTTAGCTGCTACTATAAATGGATTTTTTCCTGATTTCCTCCTTAGATTGCACATCATTAGTGTATAGAAACACTATTGATTTTTG
The DNA here is from genome assembly GCA_029593785.1 of Cabassous unicinctus. Lineage (NCBI taxonomy): Eukaryota > Metazoa > Chordata > Mammalia > Cingulata > Chlamyphoridae > Cabassous > Cabassous unicinctus. Next base: position 6,712 of record JAQZBX010004875.1, read on the forward strand.
TGTATTAATTTTGTATCCCACCAATTTGCTGAACTCATCTATTAGTTCCAGTAGCTTTGTGGTTTCTTCAGGATTTTCTAGATATAGGATCATATCATCAGTGAATAATGAGAGATTTACTTCTTCCTTTCCTTTTTGGGTACCTTTTATTTCTTTATCTAGCCTAGTTGCTCTAGCTAGAACTTCTAGCCCAATATTGGATAACAGTGGTGACAATGGGCATCCTTGTCTTGTTCCTGATCTTAGTGGGAAAGCTTTCAGTCTTTCACCTTTGAGTACAATGCTATCTGTAGCTTTTTCATGTATGCACTTTACCATATTGAGAAAGCTTCCTTCTAATCATATCTTTTGGAGTGTTTTTATCAAGAAAGGGTGCTGTATTTTGTCAAATGCCTTTTCTGCATAAATTGAGAGGATCATGTGATATTTCTTCAATTTATCAGCATTGTTTATTGCACTAATTTTCTTGTGTTGAACCATCCTTGCATAACTGGGATAAAACCCACTTGATTGTGGTATTTAATTCTTTTAATGTGCTTTTGGATTCTTTTTGCAAGTATTTTGTTGAGGATTTTTGCATCTATATTCATTGGAGATATTGGTCTATAATTTTCTCTTTTTGTGGTATCTTTATCTGGTTTTGGTATTAAGGTGATGCTGGCTTCATAGAATGAGTTTGGTAGCATTTTTTCCTGTTCAATATTTTGGAAGAGCTTGAGCAAGATTGATATTAGATCATCTTTGAATGATTGGTAGAATTCATCTGTGAAGCCATCTGGTCCCAGGCTTTCATCTTTGGGAGGTTTTTGATGACTGCTTCAAACTCTTCACTTGTGACTGTTTTGTTGATGTCTTCTATTTCTTCTAGTGTCAGTGTAGGTGGTTTGTTTTTCTAGGAATTTGTCCAACTTTGTCTAGGTTTTTGGCATACAGTTGTTCATAGTATCCTCTTTCTCTCATTTCTTTGGGGTCAGTGGTAATGTCCCCCCTCTCATTTCTGATTTTGTCTTTTTCTTTGTTAGTCTACCTAAGGGTTTGTCAATTTTTGTGGATCTTCTCAAAGAGCCAACTTTTGGTTTTGTTCTCTCTATTGTTTTTCTGTTCTCAATTTCATTTATTTCTGCTCTGATCTTTACAATTTCTTTCCTTTGGCTTGGTTTGGGATTAGCTTGCTGTTCTTTTTCTAGTTCCTCCAGGTGTGCAGTTAAACCTTCAATTTTAGCTCTTGTTTAATGTAAGCATTGAGGGCTATAAAGTTCCCTCTCAGCACTGTCTTTGTGGTGTCCCATAGGATCTGATGTGTTGTGTTTTCATTTTCATCAATCTCAAAATATTTGCTGAATTCTCTTGCAATTTCTTCTTTTACCCACTGACTATTTGAGTGTGTTGTTTAATCTCATATATTTATGAATTTTTCTTTTTCTGTCCATTATTTCCAATTTCATTTGTTTATGATCTGAGATAGTGTTTTGTATAATTTCAATCTTTTTAAATTTGAGTCCTGTCTTGTGGCCCAACATATGGTCTATCCTGGAGAAGGAGCCATCAGCACTTAAAAAGAATGTATGTCCTGCTATTTTGGGGTACAATGTTCTATAGATGTCTGTTAGGTCTTGCTCATTTGCCATATTTTTCACACTGTTTCTTTATCCTCTGTCCAGGTGTTCTTTCCAATACTGAGAGTGGTGTATTGAAGTCACCAACTATCATTGTAGAGACATCTATTTGTCCCTTCACTTTTGTGGGTATGTGTATGTGTCTCAGGTATCTTGGGGCACCCAGGTTAGGTGCATAAATATTTAGTATAATTATTTCTTCTTGGGGAGTTGCCCCTTTTAATATATAATGACCTTCTTGCTTATAACAGTTTCACATTTAAAATCTATTTTGTCCAACATTAGTACCGCTACTCCAGCTATTTTTTGGTTACTATTTGCAGGAAATATCTTTTTCCAACCTTTCACTTTTAACCTGGTTGTGTCTTTATGTCTGAGGTGGGTCTCTGATAGACAGCATATAGATGGCTGATATTTTTTATCCATTCTATCAGTTGGTCTTTTGATTGGGGAATTCAAGCCATTAACATTTAATATTATTACTGTAAAGGCATTACTTATTTCATCCATTTTATCGTTTGGCTTTCTGTTGCCATATTGCACTGTTGTCTACCTTTTTACCTTTCAATTTACCCTTCCTAATAATCTTTATTTCTGCACTCTTTAAGTCTCTCGCCCTTGAGTTTTCCTTTCAGACTGCAACATTCCCTTTGGTATCTCTTGTAATTCTGGTCTTTTGGTAGCATATTCTATAAGTTTTTGTTTGTGAAGACTTTGAACTCATCCTCATTTTTGAAGACAGTTTTGTCAGATAATGAATTCTTGGCTGGCAGTCTTTCTGTACCTTAAATACATCCTCCCACTTTCTTCTCACCTCCATGGTCCAATGAGAGGTCAGCACTTAGTCATATCCAGGTTCCCTTGTATGTGATGCTTTGCTTTTCTCTTCCTGCTTTCAGAATCTTTATTTCTGATTTTGTCATTCTGAATAGCATGTGTCTTGGGGTAGGTCTATTCGGATTTATTCTATTTGAGGTGCATTGTCCTTGCATATTGATGTTTGTGTCTTTCATAAAGGTTGGGAAGTTTTTGGTCATTATTTCCTCAAATATTCTGTCTGCCCATTCTCTTCTCTTTCTCGACACCAATAATGCATATGTTTGTGCATTTCATGGGGTCATTCAGTTCTCTGAGACTGTGTTCCATTTTTTTCAATTCTCTGTTCTCCTGTCTTTTCCAGTTCAGATGTTTTGTGTTCAAAATCACCAATTCCATCTTTGAGGGATTCAAATCTGCTCTTATGTGCCTCTAATAAATTTTTAATTTTAATTTTCAAGGAAACTTTAGATTACATAAATGTTACATTAATCTCATCCATCATGCCTTTCATCCCTGTAAGCTGTTACTTTTCTTTGTAGGCTTTCAAATTGTTCATCACCCAGTGTCTTCTAAATATCCTTTATCTCTTTAGTTATATTTTCTCTCAATTTCTTGAATTGATCTAGGAGATTTGGGTGATTATCATTGGTTGTCTTAAATCCTGTATCTATTCAGGATATTTGGTTTGTTCCTTTGGGCCATCTCTTCCTCTTTCCTAGTATGGCTTGTAATTTTTTGCTGATGCCTAGGTATCTGAATACGCTGATGAATTTACACTGACCAATCTGTTTTGCCAAATTTTTTTTTTTCCATAGCTCTTCCATGTTTGGCTCAACTTATTCTAAGTTCTTAAAATAGCCCAGTTTTAGTTATCAAAATTGTGCCCAAGTCTCACTAATAGGGCTCATATTTTTTCCCAGGTTTTTGGGTTAAGAGAGACCCAAAATTGCATTTTTCTACATGCAATTTACAGACCACCCAGCAGATGGCGCTCGTTGGCACACTTTTCCGCTGAGGTGTTTCTTTCGATCTCTGCTTTCCTATGTTTTGGTCTGGCCAGAACCTAGATTCAAAGCAGCTCTGCTGGCCGAATTCCCTAAAGTGAAGTCCCCCAACTCCCCTTCCTTTTCTACTGTAACACTGACAGGGAGGAAGATGTCTGTTCCCCTATCCCTTGGCTCTAGTGAGTCAGGGGTTTTATCCCAGCTTGGGAGTCGGGAGTGGGAGCCCCTCCTGCTGTGGGGGTTTGGTAACTTATTTTTGTTTCGTGTTCTTTGTCTCTCTGTCCCTTGCCCTCTTGGGAGTGGTGTAGCATTGTCCTGGTCTGCTGACCCCTAAAGCAGTTCCCTCAGACAGCTTTTGACCCTTTCTCCTTTGTTTTTGTGAGAGTTGAGCCCTGCTTACCTACTCTGATATCTTCCTGGAGCTCCTCAAAACTTATAAAATGTTATTATCCACACTTTATAGACTAGGAAATGAAGGCAGAGTGAGGCTTGGCAATCTGGCCAAGGTGATGTCCCTATCAAGGATCCCAACTGAGACTCAAATCCTGTGCAAGTGGTGATGACCAATTTATATGTCTGCTACAAATGCAATCAAAAGCCTATTTTCTCTACATCTTTCATGTTGCAAGCCCATTGCTTATGAGCTTTATTTACTTCATATGGTGTCCATGCCACCCTAGGCTGAAGGAATTTCTCCTGTCTTGGACATTGTCTTTCTGTGGTAGGGGGAAATACTGAGTTAATAACTGTGAACTGACTCCTAAACTTCTGCTCAGGAGTGACATACATCACTTCTGTCCACATATTGGCCAAAGCAAGTCACATACCAAGCCTGACACCAAGGGGGGTGGAGAAGTGTACTCCTTTCAGGGAGAGGCAATGCATACTTTGAACAACAATAAAATGTATAACTCTAGCAAATACCCAGGTATATGAAACAATATCTCATATCATTTGGGTGTCTTTCCATACATTTAATGGCTACTGGAATTTTCTCCTCTGCAAACAAACCAGGCATATCATTTGCCTACTCTATTGGATTGCTTTCATTCCTATTGAGGTTCTATTTTTTCCAATTTTGTGTGCCACATAAAAAGCTGTATTTTTTTTAAATGGTGATAAGTTGGACTTAAATTATAGGTCCATAGTAAAGAATCAAAAAGCTGATAAATGTAAAAACTGAACAGTGTTTGAAATATAGACAATTCCTGGTAAATATGAGTTATTCTTTAATATTGCCTAGCCCTCTATAAATAATATGGAACACAAAACTTTATTTGATATGTATTTTCTGATTTGTGCTACAAAGTTAGTTGAGTAGTTGTGACAGAGTATGTATGGCTCACAAAGCCTGAAGTATGTACTATCTTCCCCTTTTCAGAAAAAGTTTGCCAACCTCTGATAGACCAATTAGTTAAATGGAAATATAATGGGGACCATCCCCCCAGTAATCTTTAGGTCCTTAATACTGGTTCTAATCTGTACTCTTGTCCCCAGGATGTAATATGATGATTGATATACTCTCTTGGCAGTAGAGGGTGGCATTGGTTACAGTGGTTTCCACCTGGCCTTTCCTAAGTATGAGAAATCTTATTCAACATGCCAAGGAATCCCTGTGAAGATTCTGCCAACTACTAAATATATACATTCCACTAGTAGAGTTGATGGTCTCAGAGGACCGAATGTGAGTTGGACCTGGGCCAGGAGTCTAATTACCTGGCCTTCATATATCCCCACTGTCAAATGAGGAGGCTTGATGATTTGTGATCCCAGGTATCAACAACTATCTCATGCATAATATGACTCAAAATGTAAGAGCATTTCCCTTTTCAGAATGTATGTTATCCAAATAAACTGCCATGGGTCTTTTTGGGGATGAACTGGGGGAATCATTACCCTGTACACTTACTGCAGTGTTTTAGGTGCATCCTCCTGGGAATCCAGCCTCTCCTTCAGACAATGGATTCCAGGTTGAAAGCTGGCTCATGACCAGCAATCCATTCAAAGGACAGGGTATTTGGTGACTCATAGAGATACTTATGGAGGCGTCAGTGGAGGACTGGAATAGAACATACTGAGGAGATAGTGTAGCTGTCTGTTGCTCCTCTTTTGAGAGCACTGATCCTCAAAGAAGGAAGCATGTAGGAATATAAACAGTTCTTATTTATAAGGCGCTTGTACTGATGAAACTCATTTGCCTTGCCGAGAAGCTAATTAGACTCTTTCTCACTAATATAGTTAATTATGTGCATTTCTTGGCTTATTCTTTTTGGCCTAGAGTTAAAAAGGTTAAACTGCTTACATTTTTCCTACTCAGACCCCAGGAGGTAAGCCCCTCTTACTCGGTGTGGGCTATGCATATGGGCATATACATATACTATGTATATTCTATATTTACATAAATATATATAATGAGTCAGCATTATATTTGCAAGGAATACATATGAATGAAAATGAGCAAAGACAAACTCTGCATTTAGAAGAAAAACAAAAAAATTAAAGCTTTTCTACAAGTCTTAGAGAAAAATGTCTTATGTAAGAGAAATGTTTTCTAAAACAAACTTCCAAGATGGCAAGCCAGTAACACTGTCCTTATTTAATTTATTCTTCAAGTTTAAAGAAATACTGTGAATGGTATTTCTACTTCTCCAAGGAGTAATTACATTCTAAACTGAGTCTTCAGGTCTAGGAAAGAGTATATAATGATTAAAGGCTCCTGTTTTAGGTAATTATGAGAGACAATACCATCTCAATTGCCATCTCAATAGCAACAGTCTGTTTTTCTAGTTTTGATTATCTGTCTCAAAATATTCTCCAAATTACATTATTTTTCTGTTTGGTTTTTGTAATTTGGAGATGATTTCACACAAACCACGAAGAAAGAGTGTTGAAATTCAAAATTATTGTGAACTTACACCCTTGCTGGGGATGTCAGGGCCGCATTTAGTAGTCGTCTTCCAGTCCTCCCCTGCCCCTTACTCTTCTTTTGAGTGCAGATGCTTCAATGTTTCCTTTCCAAAACCTTGGGGGTGATTCCAGGTCTAAAAGAGAAGGCTGCCCAGACTTGATATCCTTATGGCTTTGTTTACGCTGTTGACAGGATATTTTAAGCTGGAGCAATTAGGCAAGAAAAAGATATAAAAGGCATCCCTAATGCAAATGCTGTCAGCCTTATGGCCACATTTTGGGAATAGCTGTTCTTCACAATGCCTGAACCTAAGGCCAGGGTCCCAACAACATGGCCTTGAAGTTTCAGAGGTTAATTTCTCCTAGATTCTGCCCCTTTTAGATAAGTCACAATACACTCCTCCTATCCTTCAGTTTCAGAGTCCATGCCTCTCTTTGGGTTGCTCAAAACATTTCTTTATTCAAATTGAAAGACAATTCTCACCTTCAGCTACTTGCAAAGCACATGAGAGAGATTTTCAGTTCAGGAAGTGATCAAACTCTCCTATGCCAGGTTGTCAGCTATGCTAACCTCCTTATTCTCATTTCAGGCAACAGTTGCTCTAGAGTCCAGATTAAAAAACAAACCTACCATCACAGTATTAAAACACAAATACAACTTAATCTATATTAAAATTATAACTTGTGTAATGGACAAACTTTATTACAACTATTACTGTGCTTCCAAACTTTGGGTCAAATCATTTAGCACTGGATTCAAGATCAAGCAATAGAAGTTCAATTCAGCATACAAAACTTAATTGACTCCTATACTAATGAAAGGTGGAACCAAAGATCTACATTCTCCCTCTCTTTACCATGAGAAAATGGGGAAATTTGTTGTATTCCTTAACAAGGTATGATCTCCTACTCAATTCCCAAATTTGAAGAAAACATTGTTGACCTGTCTGAGTATGGATATGAGTGATTTCAATGTCTTCCACTAGAAGACCAAGGGGAACACACCTGCTGTAAATAAGTGGGGTTATCCCACCTAGCAGCAGGGCAAATGCTCACCATGGACCGCCATGGGGTGTCTCCATAATAGCGTGTAAGAAAGAACCTCTTATAGAATTTGGACTTTGGTTGGGTGATTTCGGGAGTATCATAGAAGCAGAAGTTCATTCTGGATGGGGTGTTGCCAGAAAACAGGATCAATTTTATGATTGGGTATTTCAATAAATGTTATCTATAGGGAGGGCAGACAAGGGTAAGGATAAACCTGTAATCAGTAAATAAGCAACATTCATTCATCTAGCAAGAGAGGGATGTCTGGTAGTATGCACAGTGATCTTGAGCAATGGGGATCTGTGAGATTGTTCGTGTCCAAGAGGAAATCAACCTGGCTTAGCTGTGGGAGTCAGCATTTTAGGATGTCAGGGATGGCTGTTTCCTTTTTGGTCCAAAATTCGGGATGGCTGTTTCCTTTTTGGTCCAAAATTCCAACAGAATCCAGGTTGAAACCACTCTTATTACTGTGATCTGTTTACATAAGTACAGTCATAAATTCATTGATAGGAAATGAGTATCTTGTGTACTCTCAAGTGAGTAATAACAATAAAACATTCATGGTTCCTGGTCCAGCTGTATCAGTTACAGAGACATCACCTTGCTACAACCAAATCAATCCTTTTTAGTGCCCTTTTTGTAGTAAGGGACTCCCAGGCCTTTATACAGACTTTCTACTTGGGGAGTCAAATGCATTTGAAATGAGTTAGTAGCCATTATTTTAATTTTACAGCCAAGTTAAGTGACTCCTACCACAAACTAATAGAAATAGATATCATGACATTTT
>JAQZBX010004875.1:14991-58541 GCA_029593785.1 Cabassous unicinctus
AAAAAAAAAAAAAAAAAAGAAAAGCACTGTTCTCTCCATATCTCTTGATAGTAGATTATTAATGTATTTCTTAAAAGAATAAATTTTCCCTTATCCAACACAACTAACAAATATCTGTGATTAAAGAAGTTTAACATACATCATACTGTCCATGGATAAGTGGTGAAAGCATGAAATGAAATATAGAAAACATTACAATGACCTTGAACATGATTTCTTTTATTTGTAATTTTAGATGGTGTTTTGTGATAATCGGAGAACTCATTGTCATCACCCTGAACAATTTTCAGTGAATCTTGCACAGAAACAAGGTTAACAGATTTCTGACTGTTAGTGACAGATTAACCACCTTTCAATTTTGGCACAAATCAACTTTTGAGTAGGTTCTATGGTTCTTTCTCTTCATTGTTTTTCTTCAGCTTTGCAGAAAGCTGACAAATAGTGTAAAGAAGCTTTCTGGGAATAATGTTCCTGCCTAGAGGTCAATGTTTTCATGGGAAAGGAAGTGGTACATGTGTGACAGTGGTGCCATCAGGGCTGAAGGCAGGTCTGATACAGTCTGTATGGGCCTTTGCTCCAGGGATGCTTTCAGATGAAGCATCTCATAAGGAGGATGGATTGTGTTAAATTATACTCTCATAAATTCTCTTACGCAAGCATCTTCTGGCCAGTACAGTGCTAGTGAATGTTTAAGCACCACTAAAAGAGGGTGGAAAAACGCCCTGATTTGTAGGTTGGCTGATTTCTATGGTGTAAATACTTTTCTATCATGGCCATTTTCAATGTACCAGTGTTTAACAACCAGCTTGCAAAATTCCTGAAAGTTTATCAACTCTCAGGAGCCAGTTCAAGTCAGCTCCCACATACTCTGAAATTCTTCCATGTGTAATTTTTAAATAGCAGGAAATGATAAAAGGGATTTGAGGTGCAACAATCCCCCAAATTAATTGGAAATCAGTTGAAAAAAAGATCTAAATTTTGTACCCAGAAAATGGATTCCTACTAAAAGACAAAAATGAAAAACAAAACAAACTTAACTATGAAAATAGTCTCCTTGTATTCCAAGTGGCTTATTTACTCTTTGCTTTTACAGGGAATTAGAGAATGAGGGCTAGGTGTGCCTTAGAATTTTTTTATATATAAAGAAAACAATCTGTCCACTTCAAAAGGATGAAATCATAATATTCTATCAACAGAAGTCACGAAAACGTCATTTCTTTTCATCTCCTTAACTTTAATGCCTCAAATAGACTAAAAAGATTTTTCTGGCAATAATTAGTATGAAATATGAACATATTAAAAGACAGCAGGACTATGTAACACTGAATTAGCACAATAAAGCCCACTGTCTTTTATTTCAGAGAACATAGAAAATCCACTTTCAGTTAGTATGACATTCTTTCTTATTCAATTTCTTTCAGGAATAGCAACAGAATAGTTCCAAAAAACAATCTTTCAATCATTTTAAAAATTTAACATTTTTAATAAGAATTTTATAGCAGCATTAAAGTATTAAGAGGATGAATTAGTTTCATAATTGTAATTAGATTTATTTGTATATTTTCTTTCTAAACACGTTTTTATATTGTAAATGTCTATTTTTATATACTTATATTGATCTATTTAACAAACTTTTTTATATTGTTAGTCTTCACTATAACATGGTTTATGGCTATGTATTGTATTGATACACCATAATTCAATTTCTTATGTATTTGCTTTAATAGGTGATAATGTAATGAATACCATTCTAGACATTGTAGATTTTTAAGTCATTTTAATTTTCCTGATGGAATAAGCTATACTACAGGTTGTCATATGATGAAGGTCACACAGAGGCCTCTCTATAAGTGCATAGATAATAAAATAGTTTTACCAAATACAAGATAATTTTCCAGGATCATAGCTCTCTGTATGTAAAATAATGAAATATTTTTTCAATAAGCTTTATTTCCCATATGTTTCCCTCAAAAAGCATGATTCTTTTATAAAATAACTTATAATCTGATTTAGTTAAAATATTAATACATTTTAAAATTTGGAGGTTACTTTTCTTTTATATCAATAGCTGTTTGGGAATTCCTAGCTGTGCTGCCACAGCCTCTATACTGCATAATAAGTGAGTGAAGCATTTGCCTGGATGAGCATGGTGACAGTGCAGGTGTCCCCAGGGGCCACATTCCTTGAGCACGTTAGCAAAGCTCTGAGGGATTCTAGTTTTGTCTAGTAAGAATCTCACCTCTAAATTATTTACCAGATTTTCCTTCCTCTGAACAGTCCCAGTGCCAGCCTCCATCCAGCTTTACCTATATCAAGATACAAAGATACGTGTCAGCACCTTAGAATTGGGGAAGTGTTGCTTTATTTAAAAACGACATTGGGGAAACAGATGTGGCTCAAGTGATTGGGCTCCCATCTACCATGTAGGTGGTAGTCGAGGGTTCGATGCCCAGGGCCTCCCGGTGAAAGGAGAGCTGGCACAGCAAGATGACGCAACAAAAAGAGACGCAGAGGTGAGACAATTAAGAGATGCAGCAGACCAGGGAGCTGAGGTGGCACAAGAGATTGAGTGCCTCCCTCTACAAGGTCCCAGGATCGGTTCCTGGTGCTGCCTAAAGAGAAGACAAGCAGACACAGAGGAAAGCATACAACAAGAGCAAAACAAGGTGGGGGAGTGAGAAATAAAATAAATTGCAAAGGAGCCTGTTGGTTGAAATAAAATCACAAAAAGTCATTAAAAAAAAACATTGGAGAATGGCAAAATTGTTTATCATTTGTAAATTTCACGTGGAGGACTGAGTTTAATATACAAAAAAAGTATAATATATAACTTACCATTAACCCAGGGGTTTAGATTAATTTTCATGTGGAAAAATAGGACTTCGCTAACTGGGTTTATGCCAATATAACAAAAATGTCAAGCTCTTAATCATTTTAGTTATTGTGTATTTAGTTTTCTTAAGTTACACTTTTCCTTTAGGTGCCTTTCAGGTTTTACATAGTTCAGGGATCCTTCTCATCATTCTCCTGCTGGGCCATGGGCTGGTCTGCCATCTAATTTCCTAACATCATAAGCTTACTAGGACTTGTTATCCCTAGATTAACGTGTACTCTGAATATTTCACCTTTACTACTTTTTAAATAAAAACACTCATAGTAATGTCTATGTGTTGGCTAAGTAACTCACAGCTTATTGTCCATATTTCCTATTTATTAGGAGACACTTCAGATGGAAGAAACTGAGGATGGGTCTGGAAGGCGTGAATTAAACAGCTTCTGATCCCATGGCAACAGATACTAAAGAAGGTAAATAAGACTGTTTTTGTAACTTATGATAAATTTGCATGTGAATTCTTAATTCAATCCATGTTAGACAATGTTAGGTGGTAGTTTTGTGAAGAAAACATTTTTGTGTCTTTTGTATATAAGAGTAAACAAAAAATGACTCTTGTATCATATTATTCCCTTCTAATATCAAATAATTTGTACAAAGCCAGGGGTTATTGTGTGGCACCTGGAGAGATATTTTTGTTCTGCACTGTCAATATAATGCATACGTTTAGTTCTTTATTATATGGATAATTTCCACAGCATACACTATATAGCCAAAATGTTATTCTTTATTGTGTGGAAGGTAAGCATATAGCACTATTTGTGTTATTGTGAGATGCATTTGTGTTAATCAGTTTCCTGAGACATGTTGAATTAGAACAGATATTAACTAACTTTGGATGGCTTATTAATAAAGCAATACAAAATATTAGAGGAGTGAAAAAAGTCCTCACTGCAACTTTAGGAGGGAAAGAAACAAACCAGGGTGTGTGTATAAAAAAAAAAAAAAAAAAAAAAAAATCAACCATAATCAGTGTCAGCTGACTGATCAGCTGTGTAGTCTAACTTTGCTTATGATGATGATGAAATTGTTTTGGCAGATAGTATAAAGGAGGGAGTGGTTTTCTTCAAGGCTTATAGAAAAATTTACACTTCTTGCTGCAAGCACTTATGACAGAGAAGGAATTGTCAACTTCCCCAAAGCCATTCACATCAGTGCTGATGTTGCATTAAAGTTTCATTTGGGAAATAGCCCTGAGCTTGTTCAAAGTATCAGCTTCTATTTGCAGCTGTAACAATATGCCAACCAAGACCAAAGAAAAATTCATCAGTGTCCAGGGATTATTTACTGGATTTCCTACTGATCAGTTTGAAGAGCAGGAGTAAGCGTTCATTGAATCCAAATGAATGTAAGCGGCACTTGCCCCTCTATAAGCGTGGATTATAAGTAGTTATGGAAGGAAAATCAGCTTGGAGAGTGGCAGATTTCTCCATGAAGGACTGCTTAGATTATCTTGGTCTTTAATTTCTATCGTGTTGATATGGTGGTCTGATTACTATTCATGTCTGCCTTAGTAAGTTGTTTCCTATTCTTCTACATTTCAGAAATCTGTAAAATCATTTTAAAGAATTGCAAAATGTATTTTCTCCAGCATACTCAATTTGACTTGTAGATTTCAGAATGTTTCATTGGAAAGTTGGCAGGGGGCCCATTTTAATGTAATGTGGGACAGCACCAAGTGCATGTTGAGACAAGGTAGTGTGTCCTTTGGATGCTGCCCTAGAGATATGCTACTGTCCCTACAACCAGGCTTCATAGAACACAGAACTGGTCTTTTCATGAAGTAGACTTTAGTACTTAGAATCGAAAGTAAATTGGCTTTGAAGTTGCGTGACCTAATTCTCTTAAGTAAAGAATTCAAAGGAAGTTTGTCTGAACGATTTGTCTGGTTATAGGCTACTGTGTAGCTGGAGAAAATAACTGCTGCTTTTCATTTCCAGTTTCTATTTTTAAAAGTTCCATAAGTGCCAGCTACACCAGGGACAGGATAGACAATGCCAAACTGATTGCCTTCAATTGCTCAAAATTTTAAATGAAGTTGCGAAGTTTGATTATAATGGTTATTACTCATTTTGAGTTTCTACTTAGAATTTTGAATTATTTTCTGAAGGCTTGCTTTTTCTATAGTGAGCAACTTTGCCTCATGCTTATTGTACATATTAACTGTAACCAAGCTTCTTGTCTCAACACTCAGACTTGGGTTTAAAAATTACAATATTGCTGTGTAGTCAGTGCATTGTATCTTTCAAATGAGAGGTGACTCAAATTTTGATCCAGTACTTTTTTTCACTTCCTTTTTTAGAACTTTTTAAAAAAAATATACTTTTTAATTTTTTTAAAAAGATAGCTTATATAAATGTTACATAAAAAATATAGGGATTTCTTTGAAATGTTTTACTTTTCTGGGTCCTTCTAAATATATTCTCTCAATTCATACAATGAATTTATAAGCAGGAAGAATTTATATTTTTATATTAGAGATGTGAAAATTATATGGAAAACTTGATATCCATATTTTATGAGTAAGTGGCAGAATTAGAACCAGCATCTGAATTTTAAATATACAAATTTATTAATATACATGGCTTTTCAATAAGTACTGCTTTCTCTTGTACTTAATGTATTAGAACAATAGTACAACAGAATGAGAAAGAAATGTACATTTGAAGAGAGCTAATCTTTGAAAAGTGGCGTTATTTTGCTTTATAGAGAAAAGTTATATTTAATATATCCTACCACCAATATGAATATTACCTGTGAGACTGTAAACTTTGGAGATTAGTAGCCATTTCAAGCCATGTAGAAGAGAAGATCATGATGGTAGACCAGGCTGAGTCCATAAAACACCTGGAAAAATATAAGTGCAAGACAATTTTCAAGAACTCCCATTTTCATTTCTCATTTGTTTCCATGGCCATCTTATTTGAATGATTATACATTTTCCTCAAACTAAGTATTGTTTGCCTTACATATAGAAATCAATCTACAAATATTGTGGAATGAAGGAATGCCTGCAATAATTATCATTTTTATTGTATCTCTCCTCATTCTGTGTTCTGGTTTTTTTTTTTTTCCCCTTTCTATTCAAGTTGGGAGGCACCTTGGGCAGCTATCTGGGCTTTACTTGGTTCCAGTGATGCTAGTGTCTAAAAAATTTATAACTGATGAGTATCTTTGATAATTTAACTTGCACAAAACAATTCTCAAAAAAGATTGGAGACTAATGAGGAATGAATCCTCCCGCCCAGTGTCCAGTTTGTTCAATTGGCCAGACTACTAAAGAGAAACAGCAATGAACACATTCCCAGAATTGATGAGTAAAAACATTTGTATTTCATATTTTATTATTTTTAAACATACATTATACTAGAATATGTATTAAAATATTTCATATTATTTCAATAGAGCAGATTTGCTGCATGGATTAATTTTTACTTGGATAGTTGGTGAAAGTAGTTTGTTAGCTGATTGTTTCAAATTTCTGTGACTTTTTAAACCACCATTATAGTCTGATAAATAAATTGCTGTTTCATAAATGAAATAGAATTATAATATACTGGAGAAAGTCCTTCTCAATTCAACAAACCCTGCACAGCTGAATTATTGTTTCTAATCCAACCGCAAAGAATTAAAAAAAAAAAAAAAAAAAAAAAAAAAAAAAATCTGTCTCTATCTGGAAAGCTCAGATCTGATTCAAGCCTCTGCCTATTAGGTAAGTAAAACAGAAATTGGACCAAAAAGCTCTTTCAAATACTTCACTTAATGAACCAGTCCTTATTTTGTAGTACAATGTTATGTATTAGTCTCATGGACTTCATCACTGTGAGCCCTCCTTGCAGAGGGATCCATTCCCAGTATGCTGGGGAGAAAAGCAAAACAAAAGTATTTTCTTGGTTGGGTAACTAAGGGTCAAATTGGATCAAGGAAAATCTAGAGATAAAATTAGTTTGTCTTCCCATGATACCAATCACGCTTTTCCATTCGGAGCACCTATAATATTTAGTTCTGAAAGTTACTGCTTTAATGTGGTATAATGTCTGTGTAGTCCCTGCACAGAACTTGACACACAGCTGATTCTCAAAATGCTCTCAACTCTACCTTCTCATCGTCATCCTCAGCAAATACTCCAGAAGTCCATGAATTCTCTTTATATACTAGGGAGGGAGGGAGAAGGAGAGGGAAAGAGGGGAGAGGACGAGGAGGAGGGGTTGGAGATGGCATGCAGGCAGGCCTCTGGCGTGATCATGTGCTGTTCTGACAAGTGAATATGGTGGAGCGATAGTTGGAAATGTGAGGAGCTCTGACTTGCCTGTTTCCCTTCCCCTGACCAGACTGGGCATCACTCTGCTGCCGGGCTCCAGCCCAGCCGAGCATATCCTCCTCCAGCTAGGATGCCTGTCCTCCTGACTGACTAAAGTTGCCGCAAATGTGTTTTCTGCAACTGATATGCCAAGATTTTTGGACAGCTCAATGATCAGCTGAGGGAAAGATAAAGATTTAAGTAACCAGGCGGGTTCATTGACAATGTACTTTAAATCAAAGTCCCAAATTACTTCATTCTATGTTTTAAAATTTGATTATTAAATACCAATTTCTATATTGTAGTGGGTCCCTTAGTTTTAAAGCTGGAATAATATACAGATTATGAGATTATGATTATGTGCCTGAGCCTCTGTTTTCCCCTGCCCTGCAGGCTTCTTTAGGGTAAACAAAGTGTACAAGTATTTAAGTTCTAAAGTCTTGGCATGTTGTTTAACACACAGAAGTTGTCAGTAAATACTTCATTAATGAATATTCATATGTTATAACTTCCTGATAAATTATAGTATTAGATAATGTCAGCGTATATCTCTTCTATTTTTTCTAAAACGCAGGCGTGTTTTCCTGGATCATTAATTTTGGTGCTATTCAACTTCCCAAGAGATGGTTGTCCTTTCAATTCATTTAGAAAGCAAACCCTCCTGGATTGGAGAGAAACTTCAAGTCTTTGGAAAACTAAGCTATTTATCCCTGCATTAGGTGCTGACAAATTCCCGTTTCCTCGAGCGGCTGATTCTAATGTACATAGCTGAATGATGTCTTTCTGGGTTACTTGTTAATGTTCACATTCTGGAATGCCTTATCCTACAAGTGTGTGTGATGGTTATTGTAAATGACCTTAAATTTGATTTGAAATTAAGTAGGGGAATTAATAAATAGATATCTGTGATAAAGCTCATTGGTAACTGTTAATACGGATCCATCTTTGCCATCGGTTTAATGGCAATTGATATTGTCATGTTTTAAAGACAAAATTTCCAAGGCTCTTCTTTTTCTTTCATTTTCTTTTAGGAACTAGTGCCAGAGAACATGAGGAAATTAAAATGTGTTGATCTGTGGAAAACACAGCCAAAGTTTTCCGTTTCTTCATATGCTGTAATGTAGTTTCACGTATACATATGGCAGTGGATAGGGTAAAGATGTGACTTCTGGTGTCTCTACAAGGAAATGTAACTTGGGTTTGGAGTGGAGATAAATAGGGCAAGTTTTACATCTGATAGGATGGGGCACTGTTCAGTTGCCAAAATCATTTTCTGTATAATCTCTGACTTTGTATTGCATTATCTCTATGGGCTTAATTATTGGATTTTTCTTTGCTTGTTATGGGGCTAAAGATGAATGGTTTAAATGAGAAAACCTGTGATCCATGTTAGTCTTTGAAATCTTGAACTTGAAAGATCTTTGCAGGAAGTAAAACTTCCCTAGTGATTCTAGCTGAGAAATTTTTCTCACTCAAATGCATTAATACAAATTACCTCTCAACCTTTATTCTTGTACCAGTATAATACGAAACCATTTCTCTAGGATGAATTGCTTTTCTTTTTAATGGAAAACTTTTTAAAATTCACATTTTCTTGCTGTCTCAAGTGGAAACTGATCCCACCATCAGAGTTAATCTTTCACCCACTAATCCATGCATTTTTTTTTTTTTTTCCTTCCTTTCACCGTATCAACTGTTTACTTGGCATAACTTTTAAAGGGAGAATTTCAATTAGCTAGTTTCAAACAAAGTAATTATTTTATTCTAAACAAGCACAATTGGGGCAATACATTCAGTTTCAATGTAGTTTAACAATCTCCGGTCAGAAAGTTATATTTTTTTCATTGAATTCTAACGTAACCCCCAAATAATCCACTCTCCTTTACTATTTGCCTTTAGAGTAAATTACTTTTTATTTTTTTAAATTTTTTTTTGTTTTAGAGTAAATTACTTTAAAATAAAAAGCTCTACTCTTTGTTATATGATTCTACAGATGTCTTTATTTAAGGCAAGTTATATAGTTAATTCTCAATATTTGTCGTTTTATCAAGAATTATGCCTCAGTTTCCTCATCTGTAAAAGCAGTAGTTTGCATTGAATGATCTTTGTTTTCTTACAGCTGTAAATCTTTAATTATTGTAATATACATACTGTGTGGGTTTGAAGATCTGCAAAAATGCAAGAGCCCTCTTAGGAAACTACAAAAACATGGTTTAAGGCTCTTTAAATTCCCAGTGCCTAGAAGTAAAATCAGTGGGACACGCTGTCTGTAGGACGGGAGGAGGGGCAGAGGGAGAGGTCTGCTTTGTTAGAAAGTACCCTCCTGTCTTGCGCCTTATCTGGGCCTCCACCCCTTGCTAACTCCCTCCGAAGCCACAGGGGCACAGGCACCTTCAAGGCCGTATGGCTGCGCCAGGCTGAGTTTCTGAAGGCCTGAGGACCCTCCAGATCAGTGGACTCCGGCCCCCCTTTCCTACTTTTGTCTTCTAGAACAGTATCCTCAGTGCTCCGCATAGCCTGGCAACAACCTGTTGTGATTTTATTCCCAGGCCTCGCAGCTTAGCTCCTGCTGTTCCTTTGTCTGAAATCCTCACTCCCTCCTTCCCAGCCTTTCACATTTCTGCCATCACTCAAGGTCGGGGCCCAGCTTGATAGGATTTCTCTTCAAGATCAATTTGGGCAGCTTTTTGTTTTGTTATTTTTATTTTCTATATTTTGATTTTTTGTAGTTTATTTTTTCACTTTTATTTTCTTTTCTATTTTTGGTGTGGACAGCTTTATTTCACAGTTATTTGTGCCCTGTTTTATTCTCCTTTTTAAAATGCAAGTTTTAACTTCACAGGAACTATAATTGTGAATCTTTTTCATTCTTGTTTGCGATCTCCTTCCTTAGGCCCTAGTACAGAGCACAAAACGGGTAGATTTGTCTTCTTTCTGCATTTTATAGGTGTGAGACAGATCACAGTATGACATATGGCATATTGTAGGCAGTGATGGCATGAGTAGCTTATTCTAAAATGAATCAGATTTTTCTAGATAGAACATACATTTTTCAGCTAACATGTTTGATCTGTCCATATACACAATGAGTTCTAATTCTTTCTAAATCTCATAGTATGGCTTACAAGAAATTCCTCAAAAATTCTATTTATATATGTGACTTGGTATTTTTCTATATTATACACCATGTAAATGAATACTTTTGTAGGATTTCCAAAATTGGATTCAGTGAACCAAAAGTTATGCATTTTTTTTAAAGATTTATTTATTCATCCATTTATCCCCCCTTGCTGCTTGTGTTTTGCTGTGCCCATTCGCTGTGTGTCTTCTCTGTGTCTGCTTATCTGCCCGCCTGCTGTGAGGTCTTGCTGCATCAGCCCACCGCACCCGCGCGGGCCAGCCTGCCCTCACAAGGAGGCCCCGGGAAGCGAACCCCCGGGGCCTCCCACATGGTAAACGGGAGCTCTATCGATTGAGCCACACCCGCCTCCAAAAGTTATGCATTTTTAATTAAGATTTTTGTCTAACTGCCCGACCAAAATTCTTAACACCAGTGGATGAAAATTCTCGATACCCCCACTGTTGTCCACTGCAGTTATTAGCCTTTATAGTTTTTTCAATCTGATGGGCAAGACATGGTATGTCATGGCTTTAATGTACAATAGGAAAATTACTTGTCGCAATTATTTCTTAGTTTCTGTTATCAATCTTCTATTGTAATGTTTGTCTTTTTCTTGTTGATTTTAAAGGTAATTGTTCTGTTATGAATATCATTTCTTAACACTTACACATTCTTATTTTTTTCTTAACTTTGTTTAAAATGTCTTCAGTAGCATGAGAGTTGCATATTATGTATTCAAATTTGTCTATATTTTGTGTATGGCTTTTGCCATCAATCTTCCAAAATAGATTATACCAATAGTGTCATGTTTTCTTTATTTTACAGCATAAAAATATCTAGCTTTTTATTTTGCCTAGAATTCATTTTTGCATGTAGTGTAAGAATCTTGATTGCACACGTGCATTTTTCTACATATATTTTTCCAACTGTCCTATTTATTGATGAAACATTTTCCCTGTTCATTTGAAATGACACCACTATGTACAATAAATTTCCATATATCCTTGGATCAGATTTTGTATTCTCAATGCAGTTACATTAATATTTGTTCTTGTAGCAATATTCCTATTTGACATTTTTCAATAACTTTTAAGTATATTTTCAACTAAGGTAGGACAAATCCTTCCACAGTTCTTATAAAATATAACTGATACTCATTTTTTAAAAAAAACTGGCTCAATTTTAACTTTTGTTTTTAAAATTCTATTGGTTGTTCATTGACTTGTGATAGATTAATTCAGAGAAGATTAAAATAATCAAATTTAGTCTTTTTACCCACAAACATAATGTCTTTCTTTGTATTCAATATTTTTATGTCTTTCCATGACTTTTTATAATTTTTTCAAAGTCTTGGGCATTTCTGGTTTTATTCATTCTTGGTAAAATTTAATTTATTTCCTCCTGTGAATCAAGATTTCCTTTTTCATTGGTTTTCAATTAAATATTGCTGCTGTATAGGATAATTATTGATTTGTATCTGTTAAGCTGGTATCTAGTCCCCTTATTGAATTCTCTTATTTGTTAAAATAGCCTTAGTTGATTATCTTGGACTTTTAGGTGCACAATTAGATTATTTTCTAGTATGCCTGCTTGGATTCTTCTTTTTGGAAATAATAGGCATCTTTTTTCCCTTAACTTTAATGAAAAATCTAATTCCCCTCAGTAGTTATATTGTTTGTGATTGAGTTCTGCTATATAACCTTTATCAAATTTCAGGGAATTCAATTGTATTCTTAGATTAAAAAGTACTTTCTTTTTACCTTGGGGGTGCTGAATTTTACTAAATATTCTTTTGCCACTTAGGGCCAGCCATCATATGCTTTTCCTCAAAAATTGGCTAATATAGTGAATTACATTAACATTTTTTAAACCTTTAAAGCATCTTTGTATTTTTGTTTGATCATCTTGATCCTGATGTATTGTTTCTAATATGTCGTTGGATTCATTATTATATTTAGGATTTTTACATATGTATTCATAAGTGAGATTTTCTAGGCTATTTTGTGTGTGTGTGTGTGTGTGTGTGTATGTGCCATCGTTTTCTGGTTCTGTGCCAGGCTTTGGTGAATCTTATAGATTAAATTGGAAAGTTTTCATCATTTTTTAGGCTCTGACTTGCTTATTTATTAGCCTGACCAAAGTCTAATTTATTCTGTATAATAAATACTTCTTGCTGCTTTTTAAAACAGTTGTCATTTCATCTTATAATGCTTTTATTTCCTTAGGTACAAATGCTTTTAGCTGATGTTGACCTTCAGGAATGCACTTCAGTAATTTAGAACTAGCACATGAATGGCTTTTTAATAATCCACAAAAACCAAATCCTAGATCATTTACAAATAAAATGTAATGACAGTAACACATTTTGGGAAGGAATGTGCTTAGTTACAGTATATATTGACTTTGACTTGGATATTTGCAAAAACATAAATATATAACATTACAAACTATGTTTGACTTGATATGTCAGGTATTATCATGCCTTCTGGTGACAAATCTTTCTCCTGTTTTTCTTTTGCTTGCCTTTTTTTTTTTTTCTTGTAAAATCAACAAGGGTGATGATTATAAAATACAAATATTTCTCCTTTGACTAAAGGTTTTACCTTTCTCATTTTCAAAGCTTTACATTAATCTTCCCTTTGATTTTTTGATTGTGCATTTCTAGGGAATGGGGGAACTATGCACTTTTGAGGTTTGTGTGATAAGAAAAGAAACAGTCTTGTATTAGCAGCTTAAACAAATCCAAATGTCAATATTTAGGAGAATGGCTTGATTTTGATTTAAGTGGAATGTGATATAAAACAACTGATAGCCTTTGTATTACAGAGACTATACATGGGAAGTGAAGAAAGGGCCTGGAGGATTTTAAGGAGATACTTGAAAAACACTAATATTTTGCAAAAGCATAGGTAGGATGAAATTAATGACTCTTTTAATAGTGCTTGAAATATTATCACCTTCTTAGAGACAATTGTACATTCTTTGTTTTTCTAAACCATTTACCATGGATCAAAGATTATTTCACATGGCAAATGTTGTTTATTGACTTATTCCTCAAAATAAACCAAAATCATTTTTCCTATTTTAGTTTCTATGGTTACTCAAGCTTATGCCATGCAATGGGATGGCATAAACAATGTGACTTTAGTAGCTCACAGTTTTGAGGTGAAAGTCCAAGTCAAGGCATCCTCAAGGTGATGCTTGCTTCCCCATGACTGGTGCCCTGGGGCTGGCTGCTGGTAACCCTTGGTCCTGGGCTCTTCTGTCTCATGGCAATGCACATGGCCGTCTCTCCTGGCCTCTCCCTTCTCTTCTGGGTTCCCTTGATGTTCAGCTTCTGGCTGTTTCCTCTCTGGCTTCTCTCCATGTGAATGTCTTTCTACTTCTAAAGGACTCCAGTAATAGGATTAAGACCCGTCCTGATTGGGCTGGGCCATACCCTAACTGAAGTGACCTCATCAAAAGATCCTCCTTGTGATGGGTTCATACCCACAGCAAGGGATTAGGTTTAAGAATGTATTTTTCTGGGGTACATTCAACTCCAAACCACCACAGCTAAAACAATATATCCACAAGGAATCTTAATCATCAATTAATAAGTTATCTAATATTTCAGAGAAATTTGAGTCACCTATCAGAAGCCACAGAGAGAATTGTAGAATCAGGTTCCCAAGAGATTAAATGACTCTGGATTAGTCCTTTAAAAAATTTTTTTTACATTAAAATGTCATACCATAGACTCAAAGTCAATATACATAAGAACTCAGGAAGCACATTCCAGTCAAATTTAACAAGTAATCATCCCTTTTCCTTGCTGGACTATTTTCATTAATTGCCTTCTTTCCATTATTAGGTATAATCCCTATTGGAAAACTGCATATATGCAGGTAATATTTCCATATTCAAACAAACAAATGGAATCTACATAAATGCATTAAATGTAAATATTATTCAAATTTTGAGATGATTATAAAGGTGATTTATACATCTTCCTTAGAAGACTACTAAAGTATATTACCTTCATGCAAGTCTTAGTCTTGGACTATGCTTTTAGGGAGACCCAAACGAAGAGATATAAAGACAGACACAGCTATTTAATGTGTACAATATTTACATGTCTGCATATGAATTTTCATAAAATTCATTTATATACATAAGCCATTTGCTTTGCGAGGATATCTTAAATATCTGCATATAAGAAGGTATTTTCCAAGCCATTCTGGCTCTGACATCTCTCACTCCATTGATCTCTAGGGTTGATCAGGTTTTGTTAAGCTCCACTTTGATTCCTTATTGTCCCATAAGTAGTTTATCCTGATGTTTTTCAGGCAATAACACACAGCTCCTTTTTCTTCCTGTCCCTACAAACGGCGCTCATGTACTCAGTTCTGCCACTTGAATGTGTATTCGTATTTTAGAAGCCCACATATTATCCAGTCTGGTGTTGACGTCTTACTAAGAATCAGGAAATTCTTTTGCCAAGTACATATGAAAGGAACATTCCGTAATTCGTCTTTTATGCCTCAAATTCTTTCTCTCATGCATTCTTACATGCATTCATAAAGTTTTTTTTTTTCAAAGCTAGAGGAAACTGTCACTTTTGGAGAGAGAACAATTTTAAATGTGGAAAGGAGCACATCCTTTCCAGCATTCCTGCAGTGTTCCCACTTGTTCTCTGCGTCCTTGTGGTTTGAATTCCTCAGTCATTCACTGCAGAATCAGAAAACCTCTGACTACAACTCTGGACTACCAAGATCTCAGATTTCAGTATACAGAGGATTGGGTGGGGGGTGCACATCCAGGAGGAAGTCCTCCAGGGACAAGATAAGATAACTCCATTATCGGACAGAAGGGGAAACTGAGGCTCAGGAACTGTGAGCCACTACCAGGGGAAGCACCATCCTTTCTCATGCTAGAAGTGTGTGAAAGGGAGTCAGTAACAAACGGTCCATCTTCTTGGCTCCCTCATGGGGGTCACTAACCCATAGTGATCCTATATCATTTCTTTGCATAGGCCTGTCAGCTGTAACAAATAGTTAGGTTTTTTTTTTTTTTTTTTTTCCTTCATGGTAATGTTTCAACAAATCATATAATTTGAAAGTTTTAAGTTTCTCTGTGCTATATCTAATCATATGCATGTGTATGTATACTATATTTCCTTCCTCTAACAATGTTTACTAGTTTTATATACTTCAGATGGGTCTTCTAGTCATGTGGGTATTCAATCAACTTAACAACTCTTTCATACTGTACAATCCCTGGCACAATAGTAGGTGCTTTCAGGTAGGACTGTTGGTCTCAGTTCTTTTGCACATTAGAATCACCTGGGGCATTTTTAAATATAGCCAATGACTTTGCCAAATGAGTAGAATAATTAGGTCAGATTTTCTGCAGGTATTGGTCAGGTACTGGAATCCTTTTTCTTTTATTAGAGAAGGTGTACATTTACAGAACAATCATGCATAAAATATAGGATTCCACATACTAACTTTTTACATCTTGCACTGGTGTGGTACATTTGTTACAACTGATGAAAGCATATTTTTATAATTGTACTATTAACTGCAGTCCATAGTTTAACTTAGGGGTCACAGTGCTGTGCAGGCCCATGGATTTTTTTTAAAGATTTATTTATTTTATCCATTTTAAATCCCCTCCAACCCCCGCCATTTTGCTGTTTTTTTGTGTCCATTCGCTGGGCAATTCTGTCTGTTTCCTGCTGTCTCTTCTCATCCTTCTCTTCCTGTCTTCACTGGGATTCGATCCTGGGAACCTCTGATGTGGGGGAAAGGCATTCTGCCACCTGCGCCACCTCAGTTCCTAGTTTTTCGGGGTATCTTGACTCTCCCCTGTGTCACTCTCCTGTTATGTCATCATCTTGCTGTGTGGCTCGGCGGGGCCTGGCTCGCCTGCACACTTTATTTTTCTTTATTTTACCGGGAGGTCCTGCGAATCGAACCTAGGTCCCTCCACATGGGAGATGGATGCCCAACCATTTGAGCCATATCTGCCCCCCTCGTGGATTTTTAAAAATGTTCTAGTGCTATATATACAACCTAACATTTCCTCTTTTAACTCGATTCGGATATATATTTCAGTGGTGTTATTACTTCACAAAGTTGTACTGCCATCACCAAAACATTTCCATCACTCCAAATAGGAACTCTACAATTTAAACCTCAACTTCCAATTCCTACCTCCACACTGCCATCCCCTGGTAATCTAGATTCTAGATTCTGGCTCTGAATTTGTTTATGCTAATTATTTCCTCTCAGTGAGGTCATACAATATTTTTGTCCATCTGTGTCTGGCTTATTTCATGCAACATCATGACTGCAAGATTCATACATATTGTCAGGTGTATCAGAAATTCATTCTTTTTAGGGCTGAATAATATTCCATTGTATGTATATAACACATTTTGTTTATCCAGAATCTTTTTTGTTCCATATAATAAACTTTATTTTTAAAGGAGTCTTAGATTACAGAAAAGTTACACTGAAAGTATAGGGGATTCCTATAGACCCACCCCCTACACCTCTCACAATTCCCCCTATTAATAACATCTTACATTAGTGTACATTTGTTACAATTGATAAATAAGTATTGAAACATTGCTACTAGCGAAGGTCGAATACTAGCAAAATTTTGTTATGGTTTACACTTTGCACCATATAATTTTATAGGCTTTGACAAAATGTATAAAGGCCTATATCCATCATTGCAATATCATGCAGAACAATTCCAATGTCCTAAAAATGCCCCGCCCCCAGAAGCTCTGGTAACCACTATCTTTAAATTTATGTTACAAGTGCTTCCATTACTACAATATTAATAAGTTTAATTTGGTCCATGTTTTCATTACTCTATCTTGAGGATTTTGGGATGGTGATGCTCACTCTGCTTCAGACTGAGAGGGGACTTAGATTTCATGCAGCAGATGGAAGGAACTATTTTGCTTGCAATTGTAGCTACTCTGTTTTTTGGGATGGGGGTTGTCCATCATCATTTTGTTGGTTGTCCTGGGTGAGTCTGTTGAACTGGAGAGTAGGTGTTGGCCACAACTCTACTGAGATTCAGGGTTCAACTGACACATGAACTGATAAAAAATTTAAGACTCTGGAACATATATTTATGTGTATAGTACTAATTATAGGTTCAAATAAAAGGGATTGAAGAATCATGCAATAGTTATTAGGCTGTTTCAGTTTTACAAGGATAAAGTTCATAAGTACAAGCAATTAATATTGAGGCCTTGGCATATTGGTCTGTTTTCTTTTATTAGGCACTATGTATAAATCTAGATATTCTTGCCACTCTATTTGAGAATGCAGTGGGACTCCCCAGGGTGGGAGTTCAGTATTTTGTTGGTTAGTGTGTGGGTCTCCACCTACTGAGATAACACCCTATGACAACATGAACACATTCTTATTCCACAGAGGCATGCCCCAGGTGCACCCTTCCCCACACATCTCCCCACCACAAACACCCTGCACCAGTGACCCTCTCCTGCCATAGCTGCCGAAAGAATACTCCCACAATTGTAATCTCAACCAGTCCTCAGTCTCCCCAGAGTTCACCTGTTGCTTCCTCCAACCCTCCCCCCAGCTCTATGGCTAGCTCAACCCTCCCCCTTACCCCACTCACACTCACATTCTAGCATCATCGACCCCATTCACATTGCGTATCACCATCAGCTCTGTCCACTGCCAGACCTTCCCCATCCACCTTCTCATAGATTGTCAGCTCACCACCCTCTACTTCCCTTCTATCTCCTTGTAACTGATCTTTTCAGACTCTATCTCTGTGAGTCTGATCAATATCCTTAGTTCATATCAGTGAGATCATGCAATATTTGTCCTTTAGTGTCTGGCTTACTTCACTCAAAATAAGGTTTTCAAGATTCATTCATGTTGTCACATGTGTCAATATTCATTCCTTCATACAGCTGAGTAATACTCCATTATATGTATATACCCCATTTTGTTTATCCATTCATAAGTTGATGGGCACTTGGGTTTCTTCCAACTCTTGGCAATTGTGAATAATGCTGCGATAAACATTGGTGTGTATATCTGTTCACATCCCTGCTTTCAATTTTTCTGGGTATATTCCTAGTATTGGGATTGCCAGATCATATGGCAATTCTATGCTGAGCTTCCTGAGGAACCGTCAATAGTTTTCCACAGTGGCTGCACCATTCTACATTCCCACCAGCAATGGATGAGTGTTCCTAATCCTCCACATTCTCTCCAACACTTGCAGTTTTGTTTTTTAATAGCAGCCAGTCTAATAGGTTTAAGATGATATCTCATTGTAGTTCCGATCTGCATTTCCCTATTAGCTAGAGATGTTGAGCATCTTTTCATGTGCTTTTTAGCCATTTGTATTTTCTCCTTGGAAAAATGTCTATTCAAATCTCTTGCCCTTTTACATCTTTAGTTTATTCCTAGATGGTTGATTTTTTTAGTTGCTATTGTAAATGGATTTTTTTCTTGACTTCCTCCTCAGATTCCTCACTATTGTACAGAAACACTACTGATTTTTGCTTGTTGATCTTATATCCCACCATTTTATTGAACTCGTTTATCAGCTCTAGAAGCTTTATTGCAGATTTTTCAGGAATTTCTACAAATAGGATTATGTCATCTGCAAATAGTGAAAGTTTTACTTCCTCCTTTCCAATTTGGATACCTTTTATTTCCTTGACTAAGTGATTGAGGAAGTTCTTCTAATATCATGTTAAATAAGAGCAGTGTCAGCAGGCATCCTTGTCTTGTTCTAGATCTTAAAGGGAAAGCGTTTAGCATTTCACCATTAAGTATGATGTCAGCTGTGGGTTTTTCATATATTCCCTTTATCATATTGAGGAAGTTTCCTTCTATTTCTCTCTTTGTTACCTTCTATTCCTATGTCTCAAAGTGTTTTTTATCAAGAAAGAATGCTATATTTTGTCGAATGCCTCTTCTGTGTTGATAGAGATGATCTTGTGATCCCCTCCCCCCCAGTCTGTTAATGTGGAGTGTTACATTGATTGATTTTCTTACGTTGAACCATCCTTGCATACCTGGGATAAAACCAACTTGATCATTGTGTATAATTTGTTTGATGTGTTGTTGGATTCAATAACAAATATTTTGTTGAGGATTTTTTCATCTAAGTTCATTAAAGAGACTGGTCTGTAGTTTTTTTTTTTTTGTAATGTATGTGGTTATTGTATTAGGATAATGTGGGCATCATAGAATGCGTTAGGTAATGTTCCATCTCTTCAATTTTTTGGAAGAGTTTGAGCAGGATTGGTACTAGGTCTTTCTGGAAGGAATGGTAGAATTAACCTGTGAAGTCATCTGATCCTGAGCTTTTCTTGTTGGGGAGGTTTTTGATGACTAATTCAATCTCACTATTATTGATCCATTGAGTTCTTCTGTTTCTCCTTTTGTCAGTGTAGGTTGCTTGTGTGTTTCTAGAAATTCTTCCTTTTCATCTAAATTGTCCATCTTGTTGGTGTACAATTTTTCAAAGTATGTTTTTATGATACCCTTTATTTCTGTGGGGTCAGTGATGATATTTCATCTCTCATTTTTTTTATTTTATTGATTTGCATCTTTTCTCTTTTTTTCCTTTGTTAGTCTAAGGGTTTGTCTATGAATCTTCTCAGAGAACCAGCTTTTGATTTTGTTAATTCTTTCTAATGTTTTTTATTCTTAATTTCATTTAATTCTGCTCTTATCTTTGTTTCCTTTCTTCTGCTTGCTTTGGAATTTTTTTTTTTTCTAGTTCCTCCAGGTGTGCTATTAGGTCTTTGATTTTAGCTCTTTTTAATGTAGGCATTTAGGACCATAAATTTCCCTCTCAGCACTGATTTACCTGCATTCCTTGAATTTTGACATGTTGTGCTATTTTCATTTGCTTTGAAGTAGTTGATCTCTCTGACAATTTCCTCTTTGACCCACTGATTAAGAGTGTGTGTTATTTCCATATAATTGTGCCTATTCTGGCTCTTTGCTCCTTATTAATTCCCAGCTTCATTCCATTGTGGTCAGAGAAATTGCTTTGTATAACCTTCCATCTTTCTAAATTTGTTGAGACTTGTTCTATGACCTAACATGTGGTCTATTCTGGAGAATAATCCATGAGCACTTGAAGAATGTATATCCTGCTGTTTTGGGGTGTAGTCTTCTGTGTATGTCCATTAGGTCTAGTTCCTCTTACATATTGTTCAAGATTTCTGTTTCTTTATTGAGCCTCTGACTAGATGTTCTGTCTAATGATAATGGTGTATTAAAGTCCCCCACTATGATTATAGAGGCATCTATTTCTCCTGTTAGTTTTGCCAGTATTTGCCTCTTATATTTTGGGGCATGCTGGTAAGGTGCATAAATATTTGATCTTTCTTCTTGGTAGATTACCCCTCTCATTAATATATAGTGACCTTCTTTGTCCCTTAAAATAGTTTTGCATTTAAAGTCTATTTTGTTTGATATTAGTGTAGCTACTCCTGCCCTCTTTTGGTTACTGTTTGTGTTTAAAATCATTTTCCAACCTTTTATTTGCAATCTATTTGTATTCCTGGGTCTAAGGTGAGTATCTTGTAAACAGCATATAGATGGGTCATAGTTCCTTATCCATTTTGTCAATCTGCATCTTTTCATTGGAAAGTTTAATCCATTAACATTTAATGTTATTACTGTAAAGGCACTTCTTTAGCCATTTTTTTTCTTTCAGCTTATATATGTCATTTTATTTTTCTTTTTATCCTTTTCATTACTCTTACTGTACTCTGCCCTTCTACACTCCCCTCCAACCTTCTCTCTCCTGTTCTTTCCTTTCAATCTGCAGATTTCCCTTTATTTCTTGAAGAGCAAGACACCTGTTAACAAATTCTCTCAATTTCTATTTATCTGTGAATATTTTGAACTTTCTTTTTTTTTTTTTTGGAATGACAGTTTTGCTTGGCTGGAAGTTTTTTTCTTTCAACACCTTGACTATGTCATACCATTGCCTTCTTGCCTCCATGGTTTCAGATGAGAAATTAACATTTAATCTTATTGAGCTTCCCTTATATGTGCTGGGTCTCTTCTCTTGCTGCTTTCAGGATGCTCTCTTTGTCTTGAGCATTTGACAGCTTGATAAGTATATTTTGGGATAGATCTGCTAGGATTTATTGTGCTTGGAGTATGCTGCACTTCCTAGGCATGTACATCTATGTCCCTCATAAAAGTTGGAAAATTTTTGGCCCTTTCTTCAAACACTTTCTATCCCCTTTCCCTTCTCTTCTCTTTCTGGGATGCCTGTGATGTATATATTTTTGCATTTTGTGTTCAATTCCCTGAGTCTCTGCTGAATTTTTTCCATTTTTTTGTCTATGTGTGCAATTTCAGATGTCCTATCTTGGATGTCACTAATTCTTTCCTGCCTGTTCAAATCGGCTGTTATGTGCTTTAGTGTATTTTAAATTTCTTGCATTTATGCCTCTCATCACTGTAAGATCTGTTATCTTTTTATGTATGTTTACAATTTTTTTTTTCTTTGGTGTTTTCTTAATATCTCTTCATTTCATTGAGTTGATTAAGAACATTTGTTTGGACATCTTTGATTAGTTCCACATTGTGTCTTCTCCTGCTTTTTAGTTTATTATACTGAGCCATGTTTCCTGTTGCTTAGTATGGTTTGTAATTTTTTTGCTGAGGTATAGGCATCTGTTTATCTTGATGGACTTAATCAGTTAGTTTTTCTAGTCTAGGGTTTTGTTTTTGTTTGGTTTTGTGTTAAAAGTTCTCTTAACACTTGGTTCCATTTATTCTATTTCTTTGTAATTGCTGGTATTCAACTCCCCACAGTTTCTGGAGAAGGAGTGCAGCCTGCCATTCCCTACCCTGCCATCTTAGATTTCCCTATCCAGAAGCTTTTAAATTCCCGTTTTTTCTAATGTGAGCATTTGTTAACAACCAGATATAGAGAAGGTATAGTTTATTCACTGAAGCATTTTTAATAATAAAATAAAAATAGTTTAAATGTCTCATAAAAAAATGGTGGTTAAAGTATGGTATAAACATATGAAGGAATACTATGCAACTATTCATATTCTTGAGGAACTCTTAAGGCTAAAAGATAGTGCTCCCTGTATTAGTTTCCAGTGCCTGCTGTAACAAATTACCAAAATCTCAGTAGGTTAAAATAACAGAAACGTATTCTTCCACAGTTCTGAAGGTAAGAGGTTTGAAGTCAAGATCTAGTCAGACTCCATCTGGAGCCATTCCTTGCTTTTTTCAAGCATTCCTCAGTGCTCTTTAGCTTGTTATTGGCAGGAAAGATTGTAGTTTTACAGTATCTGTCTTCATATCACCTTGTTTTCTGTATGTATGTACGTATGTGTGTGTAATTTCCCTCTGCTTCTCATAAAGACAATTGCAATGACATTTTAGGACCCACTCAGAAAATCCAGGATAACCTCCTTATCTGAAGAAACTTACAGATTCAAAAATTTTACCATATAAAATAACATTCACAGGTCCCAGCATTAGGACATTGATATCCTTGAGGGACATTATTCAGTCCTTACTGAATAATGTTTGTCCTTTGTCTCCCAAAGATTCGTGACTGTTCCATATACACAATACATTCATCCCATTCTAGCATCTCCAAATATCTTAAACCATTATAGCATCAGCTCAAGTCCAAAATTTCACCAAAATATCAACACAAAAGTCTTATATCTCATCTAAATCATTTAAATCAGGTATGGGTGAGGCACTAGGTATGCCCTCCTGATAAAAATCCTCTCAATCTGTAGGCTGTAAAACTATAAAAACAAGTTATCTGCTTCTAAAATACAGTTGTGTGATAGGCATAGGATAATAGTTGTAGAATCCCCATTCTAGAAGTGAGAAAATGCATGGAAGGGAAAAAGTTATTGACCCCAAGCAACTTCAAAATCCAATGGGGGCAAGTTGAGGTTTCAAGAACTGGGAATAATTCTCTGTGGCTTGAGACTTGAACACCCACTCCCATAGAACCATCCTATGAGCTCATGGATCCATACTCTGTACCCCTGGATCTGCCTTCTGGACTCAAGACTCTGCCTTTGTAATTATCCTTTCTTTTCCTTGAAAGGTAGCACCTGTTTTAGCTGATTAGTTTCATCAGTCTATTTTCTGCCTTAGAATTTTGGGAGTCCAACCACATTCTTTCAATTTATCCTGTCTTTCTCACTTTCAGTCCAAGTTGACTGTTTTTTTGGTATAACATTCTCAAAACCTTGTAGGCTTCCTGTGTATGTCAAGAGGATCCACACCATTAGACAAGAGGATCCTCGAGAGATCTTTCCTGGACAATCCCATCTCTATTCCTTGCTTCTGCTGTGATGGCTGAGTGGATCCATGAGTCATAGGCCTAATCTCTTCAACAAGAGCTAACAGTCATCCAGCCACACCCTTGCCCTTCTTTCCAGAGCATGCTTTCCTGTCAGTGAATTTCCTACTTTTATCTTTTGAAATCTGGATAGGCTGAGACTTTCCTGATGATAAAGTCCTGGGTCTTAACTTTCTTTCCTCAATTTCTTTCTCCTTTCACATTTTACTACAAGTGGCAAGAAAATAGACCATACCTTCAAAATTTTGCTTGGGCATCCAAGTTTATCACTTGTATGTTGTTCTTTCCACACAGCTGCAGGACACAATTCAGCTAAGCTTCCTGCCACTATCGAACAAGGATCACGTCTCTTCCAATTTAAAATAAATGTCCCTCATCTTGTTACCTTACTAGAAGTGCCTTTAATGTTCATATTTCTATCAACATTCTTCTTGAGGCTATATGAAACATCTAAGATGATACAGGCTTTTTTTCCTACCATACTCCTTCTTTCTGAGCCCTCATTGGCAGTATTTTTAGCATCCATATTTCTACCAACAGTCTGGTCAAATATATTCAAGGCTTTTTCTATAACACTTCTCAAAATTCTTTCAGCTTCTACCCAATATCCAATTACAAAGGCACTTGCAGATTTTTATGTATGTATTATAGTAGCACCCCACTTCTGATACCAGAATCTGTATTGGTTTCTGTGACTTCTGTAACACATTAGCACAACCCTGGAGGCTTAAAACAAAAGAAATATATTTTCTCTGAGTTTTAGAGGTCAAATATTATTTAACATTTTCCTGGCATCCTAGTAAATACAGTAATTCCAGGGGGAAAAAAGGGATTTCCAGATCCAGTAAGCAATGAAGTACATGACTATTTTTCTCCTTCCCTGAGTTAGATACACATCTCTTCCAACAAAATAGTGTGAGGGTTGAATGAGGCCAGTGAACATTAAATTGAAGCAAATTTCTTGGATAGAAAGAACAATTTTTACTGTTACAGTCTATGCTGTGTCCTTTATTTTACTTTATCAGAGAGGGCTGCAGAGGTAATTGTGACTGATCTGCTCATCAAAGTCCTTGAGTATTGACCTCCTGGGATTAAAATGCTGTTTGTGCTACAGTACAAAGCCTTTGGCATTTAGGGGTTCTCAATATAAGGGATGCTTTTCCTTTTTATTTGAAGAAATACTCCGGCAAAATGAAAGCAAAGACAAAGATTAAAGAATATGATATTCAACTAATGACAAACTAAACTCAGTGAAATTAAAAGAGGAAGGAGGGTGTTATGGTCATCTACAGAGGCAGATGGACCCGCCTCCCAAAATTTTGTTTGGATGTTGAGACTGATGATGCCTGGGCAGTCCTCTCAAGCAGGTCCAAACTGGCATAAAAGAGCAAGGAGAAGAAACAGGACTGGGGCTTTTATTGTGATTAGTTGTTGGGACTGGCATGAGCATTCCACGTGCAAATATTTGCGTGGTTTGACACTCTCTGAGGTACCAGATGAAGAACATACAGGTTTTTGTAAGCTTGTTCAGATACGGGGCACAAGGAGATGAGGGGGAGGTGAGGCTTAAAAGCTGATAACAATCAAACATGAAACACTGAAGTCACACTCCTCACTACAGCTGCTCACACTAAAATAGAATATTCACAATGACAAGCTCCTCCTCGTACACAGAGCTCTCAGATAGCCTTCTCGTTCACTCTTAAATTTAGATGAAACTAAATGTCACTAGGAACTTAAAGAGCCTATAATGTGAAATAGCAAGAGTCGGGGGATAAAACCTACCTTAGAGGAAAGAGATGTAATTAAAGAAATAAAAAGATAACAAACCTCCTCACAAACACTTGCTAGTATCTTAAGAGAGATTTACAAACATAACCTATGCATAAAAGAGTAAGATGAACAAAGAATGAAAAACCTTAGAAATTAAAATATTATTGAAATAAGGAATTCAAAGAAGGGTTGGAAACCAAGGACCTCCCTCCACCCCACCCACCAAAAAGTTCATAAGGATAGAGATGAAAACAAGGGGGATACGAGATACAAAGGATACATGTAGGAGGTCCATCTGCTAAAATGTCCAGAGAAAAAGAAAGATGGAAAATGTCAAACACAAGTCTTTGAATTGAAAGAGTTGCCCAAATTTGGTTTAAGATAAATATGTTATAAATTTCTGAACAGCCATAATACAAAAATTTCCAGAGACTTTTTTTTTAAAATTAAGTATATCACTCATACATAAATATACATAAACAATAAGTGTATAGTAATAGTTGTGAACTTACAAAACAAACATACATAAAATCATACAGGGCTCTCATACTTCACCCTACCATCAATGCCTTGCACTGTCGTGAACCATTATTAACTAATGATGAAAGAGCATCCTTAAAATATTACTACTAACCAAAGTATCTTACATTTAGTATATTTTTCCCCTACCCACCCGATTATTATTTTTATCATTTATACATGAACAAACATAGTAAGTGTATAGTAAAAGTTGGGAACTTACAAAGCAAACATGCATAACATCATACAGGGGTCCCATACATCAACCCACCACGGACACCTTGCACTGTTATGAGACATTTGTTACAAATTACGAAAGAATATTGTTGAAATCTTACTAACTGTAGTCCATATCTTATATTTGGTATATTTTTTCCCTAAACCGACCCTATTTTTAATTTTTTTTTATTGAAGTATCATTCATACATGATATATGCATAAACAATAAATGTGTAGTAAAGATTGTGAACTTACAAAGTAAACATGCCTAACATACAGGGATCCCATACACCACCTCTCCACCAACACCTTGCATTGTTGTGAAGCATTTATTACAAACTATGCAAGAGCATCGTCAAAATATTACTATTAACTATAGTCCCTATCTTATATTTGGTGTATTTTTCTCCCAAACCACCCTATTTTTTAAAAATATTTTATTAGAGGTTGTGAACTTACAAAACAATCATGCACATGTGCAGAATTTCTATACAAAACCCCTCTATCAACACACCACATCGTGATTGAACATTTGTTACTGATTGAGATAATATCATCAGACTATTACCACTAACCATGGTCCATAGCATACATGTGGCACGCTTTTTCCATACTCCATTATCAGCACGGTACATCTTTGGCATCGATGCATGGGTTTATTACAGTATTGCTGTTAACCAGTCCATAGGTCACTCCAGTTGTATTTGTCCCATGCTTCTCCACATTCCCACCACCTTGCAAGAGTGACATGTCTCTGCTCTAGCTCACAAAGGACACTCCTGCATCTGTGCCATCAACCACAATTCTCATCCACCACTGGGTTTATTGTTATTCAGTCCCTAGATTATTCTCTAGCTTTCTTTCAATTGACATTTACATCCCTAGACTACCATTTTCAGCCACATCCCCATTTATAAACCAGCTGTTACTATAATGTGTTACCATCAACACTATACATTTTCACACTTTAACAGTAAAGTTAATTAAAACTACATACATTAAGCATCAGTAGTCCATCTCAGTCCTCCTCTTATCTTTAAGAATCTACCACCTACCACTAGGTCTTGAAGATGTTTTTCTACATTTTCTTCTAGAAGCTTTATGGTTCTTACTCTTATATTTAGGTTTTTGATCCATTTTGAGTTAATTTTTGTAAAAGATGTGAGATAAGGGTCCTCTTTCAGGGTATGTTTCTGAAGCATCAGTTTGGTTTCATTGGTCTATGTGACTGTCTTTATGCCAGTGCCATGCTGTTTTTACCACTGTAGCTAGCTAATATGGTTTAAAGTCCAGAAGTAAGTCCTCCAACTTTGTTTTTCCTTTTTAAAATGTTTCTGGCTATTTGGAACCCCTTACCCTTCCAAATAAATTTAATTGTGTTTTCCATTTATTTAAAAAATGCCAGTGGCATTTTTATTGGGATTGCATTGACTCTATATATCAATTTGGGTAGAATTGGCATCTTAATGATATTAAGTCTTCCAATCCGTGAGCATGGAATGTTCTTCTGATTATTTAGGTCTTTTTAAAGTTTCTTTTAAAAATTCATTGTAGTTTTCTGAATACAAGTGCTTTACATCCTTGGTTAATTTTATTCCTAAATATTTGATTCTTTTAGTTACTATTGTAAATGGATTTTTTCCCTGAATTCCTCCTCAGATTGTGCATTATTAGTGTATTTTAAAGTCTGTTTCATTATTTCAATGATTTGAAGGCAGTGGCCACTGGAGGTTCTGAGGGTGGGGAGAGGGAGAAACAGGTGTAATATGGGGGTATTTTCGGGACTTGGGAATTGTCCTGAATGACATTGCAATGACAGATGCAGGCCATTATATATCTTGCCATAACCTATAGAAGTGGGTGGGACAGAGTATAAACTCCAGTGTAAATTTTAATCCATGCTTAGTGGCAAAGGTCCAAAATGTATTCATCAATTGCAGTGAATGTATCTCACTAATGAAGGATGTTGTTAATGTGGGGAAATGTGGGAGGTGTGGGGAATGGAGCATATGGGAATCCCCTATATTTTTTGTGACATTTGTATAATCTAACTATCTTTACAAAAATAAAGTCCATTTCATCTGATATAAGTTTAGCTACTCTGGCTTTTTTTTTCCTTTCTGTTACTGTGTGTGTGTAATATCTTTTTCTAGCCTTTCACTTTCAATCTATTTGTATCCTTGTGTCTAATATGAGTCTCTTGCAGATAGTATATATATGGCTTGTATTTTCTGATCCATTCTACCAGTCTGTGTCTTTTAATTGGGGAGTTTAATCCAGTAACATTCAATGTTATTACTGTAAAGGTAGTTCTTATTTCCTCCATTTTGACCTTTGGGTTTTATCTGTCATTTTATTTTCACCATTCCTTTGAGACTTTTAGTTACTTTTACTGATCTTCATTTGTAGACTCTTACAAGCCTCTCTATCCTGTCTTTTCAGACTGTAGCACACCTTTTTGTACTTCCTGCAAGGCCAGGCTCTTTGTTGTAAACTCTTAGTTTCTGTTTATCTGTGAATATTCCAAACTCACCCTCATTTTTTAAAGACAATATTGCTGGATATAAGATTCTTGGCTGGAAGTTTTTCTCTTGCAGTATCTTAAATATACCATACCACTGTCTTCTTGCCTCCATGGTTTCTGATGAGAAATTGGCACTTAATCTTATTGGGTATCCCTTATATGTTATGCATGGCTTTTCTCTTGCTGCTCTCAGAATTCTCTTTGTCTTTGGCATTTGACATTCTGATTAGTATGTGTCTCGGAGTTGGTCTATTCAGATTTATATAGATGAAAGTATATTGTGCTTCTCGGCCATGGATATCTATGCCCTTCAATAGGATAGGGGAAATTTTCTACCATTATTTCTTCAAATATTCCTCCTGTTCCTTTTCCTTCTCTTCTCCTTCTGGGACACCCATGACACATGTTTGCAAGTCTCTTGCTGTTGTTTAGTTCCCTGAGACTTTGTTCAATTCTTTCCATTCTTTTCTTCATCTGTTCTTTCGTGTGTTTGCTTTTGGAGGCCATGTCTTCAAGCTCACCTATCCTTTCTTCTGCCTCCTCAAATCTGTTATATGTTTCCAGTGTGTTTTTAATTTCATTTATTGAGGCTTTCATTCTCATAAGATCTGCTAGTTTTCTATGTATGCTTTCAAATTCTTCTTTGTGCTCATCCAATGTTGTCTTAATATCCTTAATCTCTTTAGCCATCTTATTGAACAAAGAGACTTGTTTGAACATCTATGATTAGTTGTCTCAACTCCTTTATGTCATTTGGAAGCTTATCCTGTTCCTTTAACTGGGCCATATCTTCCTGTTTCTTGGTATGGATTGTAATTTTTTGTTGGTGTCTTGGCATCTGGCGTACTAGATGTATTTATTCTGGGTGCAGTTTCTCTCTTTAATTTAGGGCTTCCTGCCCCTTCTCCCTTGCTGGTTGTATAGTAGGAGCCAAAGATGTAGTTGGTGCTATAAGCTGTGGAGGCTCAAGCTACCCTCATTGCCCCAGGGACTGATGAAGCTTCTCCCATCTTTCTCCTTTGCCAGGGGTAGGGACAGAGCCACAGCTGTGTGTAATAATCCAACTCATGCAGGCCTAGACTGTAGTTGCCCAGAGAGACTGATGAAGCTTCATGCCCCTTTTTCCTCTGTCTGGGGTGTGGATGGAGCTGCAGATGTGGGCAGCAATCTTTGCCATGTGGGTGCAAAATGATTGCAGTTGCCCTGGTAGACTTCCGACTATTCAATTTGTGCCAGCCAAATGTACCTGCAGTTACCCAAAGAGGCTGGTGCAGGTCCCCCCAGCTTACTCCCTGCCAGAGGTGGGGCTAAAGCCCAGGCTAGGGCTGCAGTCCAATCTGAGGGGAAAGAAGCCGGTCCCTACTGTCACTGTGATTTTTAGTCAGCCTGGCTTCCCCTCATGCTGGGGGCCTAGTTAAAATGGCAGCTATAGGCCTCTTTCTGACGTGGACAGGTTCAAACTTTAGCTGTTCTTAGGGTTATACTTCAGCCAGCTGAATTTATCAGTAGCTGAAGTTGGTGGACGAGTATCTCTTCCTCCTCTGTTTTTTGGAAATGGAGCTTCCAACTCCAGCCACAGAATAGCTCCTGAGGTGGCTTGTACCATCAGAGTAGGATGATCACCAGCCTCCATGGTGTGGCCTGTATTTTCCCGGAGAGGCTGGTGCAGGTCCCCCCAGCTGCTTGCCTGCCAGAGATGGGGCTGGAGTTTAGGCTGGAGCTGCAATCTGATCTGGATGGAAAGAAACCAGTCCCTGCCAGCACTGTGATTTCAGTCAGCCCCGCTTCCTCTTGTGTCAGGGGTAGAGTTAAAATGGGGCTACTGACCTCTCTGACATGGACAGGTTCAAACTTTAGCTGTTCTTAGGATTATGCTTTAGCCTGCTGAATTTATTAATCAGTAGCTGAAGTTGGTGCCCACCTGTCTCTTCCTCCCCTGTTTTGGTAAGTGGAGCTTCCAATTCCAGCCATGTAATAGCTCCCAAGGTGATTTGTGTTGCCAGGAGAGGATGGGCAGCAGCCTCTGTGGTGTGGAATCTCTGCAGTCTCCTCCTCATTCTTTCAAGGACGTTGCAGGATGCTCTTCTGGTCTCTTGGAGCCCCCAAACAGGTGATTTAGACAGCTCTGGGTGATTACTACCTTATAGCAGGAGCTGAGTCTAGGAGCTCCTTACTCTGCTGCCATCTTGCTGGTTGTCTCCAGAGTACCCTTTTAAAATAAATTATTTGAAGATGCATTTATGCAATATAAGGATGAAAACCAAGATCTAGAATGATATGGGATGGGAGACTAACGAATAAAACAGAATGGCAGCAATAAAGCTAGCCTAGAAAACAGACCATAAAAAAAGAAATTTACCAATTTGTGAAGTTTTCCTGGAAACGTAATGAAGAATTCATTACCCCTTTCTCCATGACCTATTAGTACTTAGTCTATACCTGCACTGTAGATTTTGTACCAATATAATGTATTTCTCATCGTGTTTTGGTTTCCTTGGCTTCTCAAGCAAATACCATGCAATGGTTTGGCTTAAGCAATGGGAATTTATTAGCTCATATTTGTTAGGCTAGAAGTCCAAATCAATCCATAATTACTGTGATTTTTTTTCCCCCCCCTGAAGATTGTCATTCTAGATCTGGCTGCAAGTGATTCTTGGTCCTTGGCTCTTCTGTCATATAGCAATGCACACGCTGGCCCCTCTTGGCCACTCCTTTCTCTTCTGGGTTCTGTTGAACTTCAGTCTCTTGCTTTCCTTGGCTTTTTCTCTGTATTGTCCTGGTTTGTCTTTTGGGGACCCAAGAAAATTATGTTCTTAAGGCAACCCATTCCTGTGCCTGTAAACACAGTGTAAGATAGGCCTTTTTGATTAGATTCAGTTAAGGGACCTTGATTATATCACTTGATTAGATTGCCTTTGATTGGACTATTCAGTGAGGCATGACACAGGTTGGGTCTCTGCCCTCTTCCTTGGTCTTATAAAAACTGAGAACACAGGGAGAGGCACAGAAAAAGGAAGCCACCATTTTGACCCTGCCATGTGAGAGAGGACTTGAGGATTGCTAGTAGCCAAAGCTGAAGCATGAAGCCCCAAAGAGGCTGGGCCCACAGAGCAGCTCAAGGCTGATGAGACCAGCCATAAGCCCGATTTTCCCACAGCTGAGCTCCGGTGCACGATGTGCCTCAAGGGAAGTCAGGGACCTTTGCAGAGATAGGCTGCCATCTTGCCTTGCCAGTGGCAGGATGCTAGATCACCAGTAGCTGACTGTGGTGAGAAAGTATCTCTTATGATGCTTTGATTTGGACATTTTCACAACCTCAAAACTATAAGCTTTTACCCTAATAAACATCCCATTATAAAAAGCCTACCCATTTCTGGTACTTTGCATTGGCAAGCTTGTGGCAAATTAATAGATGTGTGAATTTCATTCTGTTATAAGGGACTCCAGTAATAGGATTAAGATCCATCCTGATTGAATAGGGCCTCACCTTAACTAAAGTAACCTCATCAAAGGTCCTACTTAAAATGGGCTTACACCCATAGGAATGGGTTAAGTTTGAGAATGTTTTTCTGTGGTACATAGCTCCAAACACATCATTTTAGGAAGAGCATGCCGAGTTGCCTCCATCCCAAGGGACACACTTAAGGAGTAACAGAGCATCTGGCAGTAGGTGATGGGGACAAGAGCTGGAATTCTTGTAATAGAAGTCAGCTATCCTATACCCCAAATGAGAGAAGGTTGTGGCAAGACAAAGAGGCAGTGGGTCAAGTAAAATAGGAATGGACTGGAGAATGTATCTGTCTTTATGTCTAATCTTCAAACATAAACACTTCTTTTGTCCAAAAGCTAGCAGAGTGCATGGAACATAGCAGTTACTCAGTAATGTTTGGTGAGGAATTCAATTGAACTGATCAACTCAAGTAAGTCAAATGAGAGCTTAAAAGCTGTTAGCGCTGAAGATAAACAAGTTATGGGGTACATGACAGGATGCACTTGAATTGTTCAGAAGAATACATTGGGGAAATAGCAGGAATGATGCTAGTGAAATGATAGTCTAGAGTTTAGTGAAAGGTCTTGAAAGCTATACAGATGTTTGAATTTAATAGGATTTGTAGTGGTCCCAGGATATAAAATTTGCCTATACCTTGTACTTGCATTTTTCTGCCTAACTGATGGGTTCTACAAAGGATATGAGAAAGAACTGTCAGTGGAGAGTTGTGGATTTATTTCCCATATTATAGGCTACCTCATAGAGATTAACAAGCTACCAGAATTTTAAAAGACAAACACTTTCAATAAAAAACAATCTTTGCATGTTAATCATTGTGTTCTTCTGGGCCTTCTATTAGATTTTCTCTTCAATTATTTAGAATGTGTATAAATACTTGTCAGAATATGGACATGTGTTTCTAAAGTATTTCTAAGGCAAATTCTCCAGTCTCTCATTACCTCAGGAACTTGTTCACAGAATTTGAACACCAAATGTGGATGTGGGAAATTTAGACTACTCTCCTTGAGGCACTGTATGTTTTTTGAATGTGTCATAATTCTGAAGTGCAATGTTTCATGTCTTTAACAGAAAAGTATTCAGCATGCTATATAATTGGGGGTGCTGTTTTTCAACTAAAATTTATAACATGTTTTAAACTGAATTTATTGAGGCTTTGCAGGAAGTAATGCTATTTTCGTAGCTTTAAGATTCCATATTTTAAGTTTTAAAATAGACACTATGGTCATTTTGTATTGAATAAGATATTTACAATAGAGATATCAGTAGTCAATGCTTTTAATGGTACAAAGGAAAAGATGGTTTTAAATCAAATGGGGTAAGGCGGAGAAATCAACGTATTGGCAAAAATTGACTGAAATCTGATTAACAAGAATAGTACTTGTTTTATGGGGGGGGGATGTCAAAATAAATGGTTTATTTAAAGGCTTATTTGGCTGTAATGGCATTTTTTCATATAATCTTTATTTTTAAATAATTTTTAGATTACAGAAAATTTACTTCAAAAGTATAGGGGATTCCCATATACCTACCTCTTCCCCCTCTCACATTTTCCACTGTTAATAACATCCTACATTAGTGTGGTACATTTGTTGCAATTGATGAACAAATATTGAAGCATTGCTACTAACCAATGTCTATAGTTTACATTAAGTTTACACTTTGCCACATAAAATTTTATAGGTTTTGACAAAATGTATAATGGCCTATATCTGTCATTGCAAAATCATGCAGAACAATTCCAATGTCCTAAAAATTCTGTATGTTCCACCTATCCTGCCCACCCCTAGAAGCTCTGGGAACCACTATCTTTAAATCAGTGTTACAAGCTCTTCCATTAAATTAGTCTACTTCGGTCCATGGTTGCATTCCCCCCCTGTATGTTTGTTCAGTCCTCAATTTTGAGGATTTTGGGATGGTGATGCCCACCCTGCTTCAGATGAAGAGGGTGATTAGATTTTATAGGTCAGATGGAAGTAACTGTTTTGCTTGCAGTTGAAGATATTCTTTGCTTTTTGGGATGGGGGTTGTCCATCAACATCATTTTGTTAGTTGTCCTGGGTGAGTACAATGAACTAGAGAGTAGGTGTTGGCCACAACTCTGCTAAGATTCAGGGCTCAACCAGCATATGAACAGACCAAATATGTATAGGACATATATTTATGAGTATAGTGCTAATTATCAGTTCAAATAAAAGGTGTAGAAGAATCATGTGTAGGGAAATTCTAAATAAGTCTAATTCTGTTATATTGGGGAAATAGTTTATCATATAGTCCAAAGTAAGGCTCACTGATAGGGTGTTCATTTCATGGGGTTGTGTGCCTTGCCTATAGAGCCCAGATATCTCTAGAGCCCTTGGGAGAACCACTTTTTGAGGCTTTGTTTATGTGGCTGTTGGTGAGATCTGCCTGAGAGGTGCATTCCATAACCTCTAGAATGACTCCCAACTCACTTTTTGAAATCTTTTACCCATAAAAGTGCTTTTGTATTTAATGTTTCCCCTTTTGGCCAAGGTCTTTTTCCAAATGCATTGCTGGTTGGCTCTTGATGAGAATCCCTCTGTGCCAGGGAGGCTCTCCCCAGGAGTCATGTCCCATGAAATGGGGGGATGGGGAGAAGATAGTTTATTTGCTGAGTTTGGCTTAGAGAGAGACCACATTTGTAATGAGGTTTTCAGGAGATAACTCTTAGGCAATAATTATTAGGCTAAGTTTCAATTTTACAAGGATAAGGTTGATAAGTACAAGCATTAATATCAAGTGCTTAGCATATTGGTCTGTTTTCTTTTATTAGGCACTGCCTATATACTCTAGATATT
The DNA here is from genome assembly GCA_029593785.1 of Cabassous unicinctus. Classification (NCBI taxonomy): domain Eukaryota; kingdom Metazoa; phylum Chordata; class Mammalia; order Cingulata; family Chlamyphoridae; genus Cabassous; species Cabassous unicinctus. Next base: position 50,039 of record JAQZBX010004875.1, read on the forward strand.
CTTGCCCCTCTATTTAAGAATGCAGCAGGACTCCCCAGGCAGGATGGAAGTTTAATATTTTGTTATCATGTGGGTCTCCACTCACTGAGATAACACCCTATGACAACATGAACACATTCATATTCTATAAAAGCATGCCCCAGGTGCACCCTTCCTCACATATACCCCCCCACCGACACCTTGAACCAGTGACCCTCCCTGGCCATAGTTGCCAAAAGAACATTTATACAATTGTATTCTCAACCAGTCCTTAACCTCCCCAGAGTTCACCTGTTCCTTCCTCCAGCCCTCTCCCCAGCTCTATGGATAGCCCATCCCACCCCCCTCCCCTCTCATACTGCAGCACCAACAACCCCACTTTCACTGCTGCACCATAATCACCCCAGTTCACTGCCAAACTGCCACTGTCCACCCTTTCATGGATTCTACCCAGATTGAGCAACAACTTACCACACTCTACTCCCTTTCCATCTGATAATTTATCTTCCAGACTCTACCTCCATTAGTCTGCTCAATAGCCGTAGTACATTTCAGTGAGATCATCCAATATTTGTGCTTTAGTGACTGGCTTATTTCACTCAACATAAGGTCTTGGAGATTCATCCATCTTGTTGCATGTGTCAATACTTCATTCCTTCTTACAGCTGGGTAATATTCCATTGTATGTATATTCCACATTTTGTTTATCTGTTCATCCATTGGTGGACAGGTGGGTTGCTTCCAACTTTTGGCAATTGTGAATAATGCCATGATGAATATTGGTGTGTATATATCTCCTCATATCCCTGCTTTCAATTCTTCTGGGTATATTTCTAGTTTTGGATTTGCCAGATCAGATGGGAATTCTATAGTTAGCTTAATGAGGAACCTTCAAACCATCTGTATTAGTCAGCCAAAGGGGTGCTGACGCAAGGTACTAGCAATCTCCTGGTTTTATAAAGGGTATTTATTTGAAGTAGAAGCTTATAGTCACAAGGCCATAAAGAGTAAGTTACTTCCCTCAGCAAAGTCTGTTGCCACATGTTTGAGCTAGATGACTGCTAGTCTCTGTGAGGGTTCAGCCTTCCTCTTCCTTTTAAGGCCCCTGGTCCCAGATCCTTATCTCAGCTGTAGGCTGGGATAAGTCTTGTCTGTCTCCCAGGAGCAATTTCTCTCTGGGCTCAGCTGCAGCTGTAGGCTATTTAGGATCATCTTTCTTCCGGGATGCTCTGTTGTGTCTATGGAGCTCTCTTCCCTTGCTGTGTCTTTTTCTGTGTGAGTGTCCGCCCACCAAGGGGGCAGGGACTCAACATCCTACTGGCATGGCCAAATCAAAACCCTAATCTTAATTTAATCAAGTAGAAGTGAAACCTCTGAATTTAATACAATTAAAGGCTCTCATGCCCAGAGGAATAGACCAGTTTATAAACATAATCTATATTTCTTTTTGGAATTCATCATTGATATCAAACTGCCACACTTTACCCTCTGAATTCCAAAATCCTTACAATATTCAAAAAAAAATCTTAACATCAGTAATAATGCGAAGTACAAATCATATCACAATCAGTTTAAAGAAATAAAGTTTGTCTTGGGGCAAAGTCCATTTTGGCTGTAGATCTCTGAAACTTACAAAACAATTTATCTGCTTCCAAAATAGAAAGGGACAGATATAGTATAAACATTTGTATTACCATAAAGAGAAATTGGGAGGGAAACATGAGTCAAGTGTCCCCTAACAGTTCTGTAAACCTGCAGGGCATACTCCATTAGATTTCAAAGCCTGAGAGCTGTTCTTAAGATGGTGGTTTCTTCTCCCTGGGGCCTCATGGGGACCTGCCCTTTCCACAGGCTTGCCCAGTGGCTGTTTTCTTGGTTCTACCCTTATCAAGCATCTTGGTGGCAACTGAGCTCCAGACCTCGCCCTCCAAGAACATTGGGGTGATGGCCACTCCCTTCCCTGATTTCTGGGGTGCAGTCTCAGCCACCTTAGTATAGTCAGTACTTCAATGTGACCCAGCTACAAAGTACTATAACTAATAAACTTACTACAAGACATTCTAAACAATCTGATGTGGTTCTATATTAGGTAGGATTCTCTTCAATCTAATGTTCTATAATTGTAATAGGATTTCTTTTATACTTGCAAGTAATACGCTAAAGGACAACGGGGCAATTGTCTCTCCTGAGTTGGAAATGTTGGTGGAAGGATCAGTGCACACACTACATGAGGTTTGCCTTTCTAGACCAACTTTTCAATCTAAGGTCACACACTTTTTTTTTGTTGTTGTTTAATTTTCAGAAATCCATCTCCAATATTCAAGATTTTCTTCCTCTCCCTTTCATTATTCTCACCTTCTGGAACTCTCTATTTGCATGTTGGAACTTCTAGTCTTCATATCACTTAATTTTTATATTTCAACCTCTTAATTTTCTTATCTCTTTTGAGAAGAACTTCAATTTAGTCTTCCAGATTACTAGTTTTTTCCTTTCAGCTGAATACATTCCACTATTTATCACATCAATTGCATTCATATTGCAGATGACAAAACAGAAGCCTGGAGAGTTTAATTCAGTGGGTCAAAGTCACGCATTTAGTTAGTGGTGGAAACAGATAGAAATTCAGATTGTCTGATATTGAGGATTTGTTTTAAATTCTCTCCCTTGAGGTGAAAAAGGAAGATAAATTATTTACTTTGACAACGCAACATTTTACTCTGCAATAGCTAACTCTGGCTTCTGCTCATCTGCAGTAAATCTACCACTGCTTTTTCTTATTCTTTTACTTAAGGAATCAAGGACAAGTTTCTGGTTGTTAGGTGAAGTGTAATGATTCATATATTCTGCTTCACACTTGGAATATCAGCAGTCGTGGAACAGATAGCTATCATATATGGGTATAGTAAAGAAAGAGAGGAGAAGAACATAGATTTAGACAACAGAAAATCCAAATGAGCTCTTGAGTGATTCAGCTTATTACACCTTGTGGGACACTTGGCTCTCTGGTTCTTTCGCTCTTCAACCACAAAGGGGATAGTAAATGTATTGCCATTACATTTATGTGATGGTCAAGTGAGGTATTGTGTAGAAAACCACTGAAAAAGTAAAGTCGTTTATTATTAGTCATCCTTTCATACAACAACTTTACTTAGCTGTATGTTCATTAAGTAAAGCAAACATGTTTCAAAGATGCATCCTGCCCTTACGATGCTTATTTTCATGATGGTAATAAGACATGCATGGAAATTACCATGAAACAATATGAAAAATAGAGATTAGATCTAAAGCACAATTAGGATAGCTAGTATGGACATGATTCTAAAAAAAAAAAAATGACTCCTTGTTAGCATTTGACATTTCTATGTAACAAATGAGTAAAGATATTCTTTTTACATGAGACGTGTTTCTACTTTGAAAAACAATTTCTCATTAAAATCAATGGATTCTATTAGGAACTGTTGCCACTATCAAAAAATTTCCATGGTTTCTATACTATCCAATTTTATTGGACTATCAGGCCTCATAGATTTCTACTGTTAGTATTATTAACAATAGGTGATAGTGTTAATATATTTTAAATGAATTGAAGCTATCCATTTTCTATTAGCTTCTATATACATTGATAATTTACAGAAATTACATTTTAGCATGTGAATATTACTAATAGTGAAGATACTTTATGCTAATTTCTCTATGATTTAGACACGTGGCTACTAGTATTTTTTTTTTTTTTTTTTTTTTTAAACATGTTAGCATTTAATGAACCTCCTTCCGTAAGGCTTCAAGCCACCCAGGACACAGGATCCCCCCACACCCTTAATCTCCTCAGCTCTTCTGCTGAAGAATTTGGCCTTCATGATGACAGGCTGTTTTGGAAGCTTTCCCTTCCCCAGAACTTTGTAGTAACCCTTTTAGGAGCTAGGTGTGACATGTTTCTGATCAGGGCACTAGCAGGAACACTGATCACCCCCCACCAGTGAATCAAGATCAGCAGATTCTTTCCGAGGACTCTAGCACACCAGGACAAGAGCTGTATTGGTGGTTAAAGTACAAGATATCCTATCTTCAGAAAGATTTTTTGCAAGTAATTGATTTTGTTGTCTTAGGGATAAATTTACTGTCAAATCAAAACCTGTGTGTGTGTGTGTGTGCGCGCGTGCACGCCCACACGCCCACACGCATCACTGCTGCTGAATGGTAAGGGGAATAAAAATAAAAACAAGCAAAATGATCCTTGAAATTTCAGCAAGCAATGTGTTCATCTCAATAAGGTGAATCCAATTCTCACCGTGCACCTCTTGAGCCTGTACAAATCCCAATGACATTCACCTCGTTTCTCCATACCCAGGGACAGCACTTGTAGGATTGAATTTTGTAATGTAATTAAGAACAATAAGCCAATAAAATCAACAAAAATCAAAATTGCTATTTTTATGGCAAAATTTCTTTTGAGGAATTAGTGAATTTTCTGGAACTCTGAAAATTCCAACTCCTGGCTTTCTTTCAACAGAATGCTAAGGCTTCTTTCTCCTACTTGATGTTTTAATTTAGGATCCCAAGTATTAGAATAATAATAAAAAATTAGGGAACACTCTAAAATCGCATTCTGTTCTTTAGTTAATTTAGTGTAGGGGGATTGGAGAGAAGTATGTACTAATCTCTAATTCTGACTAAAGCCTCACAAAATCATGTTTTAATGGATTTATCATTTAGGAAAACCAGATCTATAAATTTATTGCTATTTCTGCCTTTTACAAAACCTGACTGAAGACTTTAAATCTCTGTATGTTTATTTTCTCACCTATAAAATAATCTTGCCCTCACAGAATTCCTAGAACAGTACAATTTGTTTGCAAGAGCCTGAGTACAGTTTTATTTTGCTGTCATTCAGTGAAAGCATATTTTTCGGGCATTAAAATTCTATGGATTAAATTACTGAGTACCTTATTTTATGCTTCAGTTATGTTTTCTACAAGAAACATTAAATATAACAATACAGGGATATTGAAAGAGTGGTAGAAAAAGTTATATGATGCATATATTAATAAAAAAAAATCAAGGAGTGGCTATATCAATATCAGAAAAAGTAGACTGCAGAGCAAAGAAAATTACCAGAGAGAGGGGCAGATGTATACAATGATAAAAGACAAGGAAGACGTAGAAAATCCTGAATGTATATGCAGTAAACAACAGAGCTGCAATATGTGGGAGGCAAAAACTGGTAAAACTGAAAGGATAAGTAGACAAATCTGTAGTTATATTTGGAGACTTTAAAACGCTTCTCTCAACAATTGATAGAACAACTAGACAGCAAATCAGCAAGGATACAGAAGAACTCAACAACCCCATTAACCAACAAGACTGCATCAACATTTATCAGGCATTCTACCCAAAAAAGAATGCACATTCTTTTTAAGATCCCATGCAACATATACTAAGGTAGGTATACCCTTGGCCATAAATCTCAACAAATTTAAAAGAATTTAAATAATCCAGAGTGTGTTTTCCAACCATGACAGATTCAAACTAGAAAAAAGATAACAGCAAAATTTCCAAACACTTGGAAATAAACTTATGAATCGGCTGTGCACCAAAAAGGAAGTCTTAAGGCAAATAATAAATTTATTAAACTGAATTAAAATGAAACTACAAAATACCACAGGTAGTGATGAGAAGGAAGTTTAAAGCAACAAATGTCTGCATTAAGTCAAAACGATAATCCAAGCTCTGACCTTAAGAACTTGAAGAGCACGCTAAATCCAAAGCAAGCAAAAGGAAGGAAATAATTGAAGAGCAGAAATCTATGAAATTGAAATCAGAAATAGAGAAATGTTAATGAAACAAATGATTCTTTGAAAAGATCAATATAATTGTCAAATCACTAGCAAGTCTGACAAAAAGAAGCCACAAATGGCCAGTATCAGGAATGACACGGAGCATGTCATTATAGACCCTGCAGCTATCAAACAGATAAGTGACTATTACAAGCATATCTATACATATAAATTTGACAACTTAGACAAAGGAGACCTATTAGACCAGTTCCTTAGAAGACACAAACTACCATTACTCACCCTACGTAAAATGGGCAATTTGAATTGCCCTATAACTCTTGAGGAAATTTAATTTGTATTTTAAAAATTCCCCAAAAGGAAATCTTCAGACATGGATGGTTTACCACAGATTTCACCCAAAAAAATCTCTTCTAAAATGTAGAAAAGAAGGGAATGCATTCAAATTAATTTTCTGATGCTAGTGCTACACTATTACTGAAACCAAAGACTGTCCTGCAAAATAAAACTACAGACCAATATCCCTCATAAATATACACACACATACTTAAATATTAACCAAAAGAATCCAGAAATATAAAAGAATTATAAATCCTGGCCAAGTACAATTTATTACAGGGATGCAAGGCTAGTTCAATATTCAAAAACCCAACAATGTAATCCACTGTATTAACAAGTAGAAGAAAAATTACCTGATCTTATCAATTGCTGCAGAAAAAGTATTTGAAAAAAGTCAACACCCATTCATTATAATAATTTAAAAACTACCTGGAAAATAATAAAAAGGGAGAACAACTTCAATATATTAATGAGCTTCTAAAAAATATCTGCAGTTAACATTATATTTGATGTTTAGACAGAATGCTTATCCCCCTAATATCAGGAACAAGTGAAGGATGTCTGCTCTCATCAGTTATTTAAGATAGTGTTAGAGATTCTAGTCATTGCAATAGGTAAGAAACACATAAAAAGGCATATAGAACAAAAAGGAAGAAATAATCCCATCCCTATTTTTAGATGACATGATTGTCTACAGAGAAATCCATGGAATCTAGAAAAGAACTGGAACTAATAATTTGGTCCAGCAATATTTCAAAATCCCAAATACACATACGGCTGCATATCTATAAGTAATGAACACATGGGCACTAAATTAAAAATACAATTCTTTTAACAATTGCTTAGTGAAATAGGTGTAAATCTAACAAAACATCACAACTCTTGTATTCTGCAAACTGTACACTAATGAAAGAAACCAAAGAAATCTAAACAGAGAAACATACCTTGTTCATTTATTGGAAGACTCAACATTGGATAGATGTCAAATCCCCCCAAACTGATATACATATTTAATGCATTTCCTTTTAAAATGATATATGTGAGGATATTCTAAAATTCACATTGAAAGAAAATGGTACTAGAATATAGCTCAAACAATTTTGAAAAAGAATAAAAAGAGGAAACATTCTACTAGATTTTAAGACCTATTATATAGCTATAGTAATCCAGACTGTACATTATTGATGGAAGCACAGACATGGGAATAGAATTTTTAAAAATATAATAGAAATACTGACATAAACAAGCCCAAATGATTTTTTTTTTTTTTTTTTTACAAAGGTGTAAGAGCAATTCAGTGGGGGAAAGACAGCCTGTTCAACAAATAGTACCAAAGCAGTTGGATATCCAAAGGCAAAAAAATGAATCTTTACCTAACTTTTACACCTTCTGTAAAAATTAACTTAAAATGGGTCATGGACTTTAAAAGTTTTATAGTTTTACATTTTAAAGAGAACAAAGGAGAAAATGTGTGCACTCTGGGGCTAGGCAGCATTCTTAGACCAAATAGGAAAGCACAAACTTTCCTAAGTGGAAATATTGATAAATTGGTCTTCAACAATTTAAAAAAATTTTTGCTCTGTGAATGACCCTGTTAAAAGGGGGAAAAGACAAATTACAGAGCAGGAGAATTAGCTGCAAACCACATAGTCAATAAATGACTAGTATTTGTAAGATATAAAGAACTCTCAAACTCAACAGTAAAATAGGAAAAAATCCAATTATAAAATGGGAAAAAGATATGAAGAGACATTTCACTGAAGAGGGTATACACATGGTAAATAAGCACATGACAAGATGCTCCATTTCATTAGCTATCAGAGAAATGCAAACAACCACAGTGAGAAATCTCCACACCTTCCAGAATGGCCGTAATTAAAAACAGTGGCAGCGATGACTTGTTTGAGTCCAACTCTGTCACTCTCAGGAACACAGATGCCAATGAAGAGCCCACTAATTAGGCATCATTCTCTGGGGCTATCCCCACGTGTATAGGACCTGGGTGTCACCAGAGCCCTTAGGAGTCCCTCAGTGTGGGGTGATATCCACTTAGGTGTTCTATGAGATCCTACTGAGGTATGCATAAGTATTACCTCTGGGATGACCTCCCTGCACATGGTCCATCAGTCCCTTCTACTCAAACCTATATGTAATGCAGGAGTTTTAAGGTGTACTTCCAGAGACTGTATCCTCCGGCCCACCTATTTGCCAGCTGTGCCTGGAATCTCAGTGGAGCTGCAACTCCTACCCTACAGCTCAATGGACTCATCTAAGTAACCTGGCGAGGAGACGACGATGGGCAACAGCCATCCCAGGGAATGGAGAGGGCCTGCAGCTGAAGGCAAGATAATCCCATCCACTATATCCATGGAATATAAGCCCTCTCTCACTTG